>CAEFZP010002230.1:7500-60000 GCA_903064625.1 Mallotus villosus
CACACACTCTCTCGTGCTCTCTCTCTCATGCTCTCTCTCTCGTGCTCTCTCTCTCTCATGCTCTCTCTCTCTCTCTCGCTCTCTCTCTCTCTCTCTCTCTCTCTCTCATGTTCTTTCTCTCTCTCCATTTATCACTCCCTAACCCTCGGGCGTGTACTTATTTTATCTTTCTATCACTGGGCCTGTTTTCCTCTCTCCGCCCCCCCTCTCTCTACCCACTCCTTATCCCCCCAGCCCCGACCAAACACACAAACATACTGTGTTGTCTGACCTGGTGTGTGTGTGTGTGTGTGTGTTGTCTGACTGTGTGTGTGTGTTTTCTCCCTCCAGTTCTCCTACCTGGAGAAGCTGCTTCTGGTCCACGGGGCCTGGAGCTACAACCGTGTCACCAAGTGCATCCTGTACTGCTTCTACAAGAACGTGGTGCTCTACATCATCGAGGTGAAGCCCTCACCCCCCTCTGCCCTCACCCCCCCTCTGCCCTCACCCCCCTCTGCCCTCACCCCCCCTCTGCCCTCACCCCCCTCTGCCCTCACCCCCCCTCTGCCCTCACCCCCCTCTGCCCTCACCCCCCCTCTGCCCTCACCTCCCTCTGCCATCACCCCCCCTCTGCCCTCACCCCCCCTCTGCCCTCACCTCCCTCTGCCCTCACCCCCCTCTGCCCTCACCCCCCTCTGCCCTCACCCCCCCCCTGCCCCTGTGTGTGTGTGTGTGTGTGTGTGTGAGGGTTGGTTAGAGAGCTTCCTCAGTGGGAGACTGCTGTCTGACTAGCAGGCAGGTGGACTTCTTAAAAGCCTCCCTTCTGAAACCTTCTTCTTCCCCCTCTCTCTCTCACACACACACACAGACACACACACACACACACTCGTACATTAACAGAGACATTTTGCAGCTGTTTGTCGGGTTGGTTGACAGTGATGGATGAGGTGCCCCTCTGGTGTCTGCTTTCTGTCTCATGCGCACACACACACACACACACACACACACACACACACATACACAAAACCCACGCACAGTCACTGTTGATGCATACTTCCTGGCTGAGTGCGTGTGTGTAGGATGTGTGAGGGTCACTCTGGCCAGTCTGTGGTGAGGGGCATTTGTCAGCTGTGCCCCCCTCCCCCTCCTCCCCCTCCCCCGTCCTGTCTGATGTTAAGGATGTCAGCAGGTGCAGACCGCCATGTGACCCACGGTCTCTCTCCCACTGTCCCCCTCACTCAGGCCTGCGTGTGTGTGCGTGCGTGTGTGCGTGCACGGTTGTGTGTTTCCATGATTATCTCACATGATTGTCTCCCTGCTGGGCTTTCGATGTCAAAGGTCATAGACAGTCTCTGTCCACACAGTGGAGACAGTGTGTGTGTGTGTGTGGCTGACCTCATCCTGGGGCTGTGGCTCTGTGTGTGCTCCAGGAATGTCCAGCAACGCCACGGCAACGCCACCGCACCCCCTCACAGCACAGCCCTGCTACTGGCTGAGACAGGAACCTCCACACGATCACGTGTTAGCTGAGCATTAGGATGCTGGAGCTCATGCTACATCCCAGTCCATTGAATCAGCCCCCCCCCTTCCTTCATCTGTCCATCCCTAAAGCTGTGCGACGCCCCTCTCTCCTCTCACACCTCTCCTCCCTCTCTCTCTCTCCCCAGCTCTGGTTTGCCTTTGTGAATGGCTTCTCGGGGCAGATCCTGTTTGAGCGCTGGTGCATCGGCCTCTACAACGTGGTGAGTTCCTCCCGCAGACTTCCTCCTCTCCTGCTCCTGTCTCAGGTGAGCTGCTGCTGCTCTTCAGGACACGCCTCCTCCCTCTATGGACACGCCTCCTCCCTCTCTGGACACGCCTCCTCCCTCAGGACACGCCTCCTCCCTCTCAGGACACGCCTCCTCCCTCTCAGGCCACGCCTCCTCCCTCAGGACACGCCTCCTCCCTCTATGGACACGCCTCCTCCCTCTATGGACACGCCTCCTCCCTCTATGGACACGCCTCCTCCCTCTATGGATACGCCTCCTCCCTCTATGGACATGCCTCCCCTCTATGGACACGCCTCCTCCCTCTATGGACACGCCTCCTCCCTCTCTGGCCCACGCCGGGGCTTCGAGCCCCGAGCCTCCCCTGGGTCACGCATGTAGCCAATCACGGAGGAGGTGGACTCATTCAGCTCTGTTTACACTCGCTTCTTCTCTTGCACACTCTCTTTCTCCTTATCTTCTTTATCTGTTTTCCTCACTGGCTCTTTTTTTAATCCTTTTCAAACTCTGTTAATCTGCTCTCTCCCTCCCTCTCACTTTGAGAGCTCTGAGCTGCTGTAATCGCACGCCCATCTCCTGTCTGAAGCCTGGTGTTTGGGCTGCCACAGAATGTGTGTTGTGTCAGGTTTACGCCTGACTGCAGATGTGTGGCCCTGACCTGGGCCTGGGTCTGGGCCACACATCTGCAGTCAGGCGTAAACCTGACACAACACAGGTCAGGCCCAGGTCAGGCCCAGGTCAGGCCCAGGTTAGGCCCAGGTCAGGCGAGGCCCAGGTCAGGCCCAGGTCAGGCCCGGGTTAGGCCCAGGTCAGGCCCAGGTCAGGCCCAGGCCCCCCACGGTGGGCAGAGGTGGAATTCCTTCTGATGTTGACGCTCAGATCGCTATGCTGATCGTCTGACAACTCACCCACACAGGAGCGTTACCTGTCTGAAAACTTGTGTGTGTGTGTGTGTGTGTGTGTCAGATCTTCACGGCGCTCCCTCCCTTCACTCTGGGCATCTTCGACCGGCCGTGCAGTCAGCAGAACATGCTGCGCTTCCCCCAGCTGTACCGCATCACACAGAACGCAGAGGGCTTCAACACCAAGGTACACACACACACACACACACACACAGAGGGCTTCAACACCAAGGTACACACACACACACACACACACACACACAGAACGCAGAGGGCTTCAACACCAAGGTACACACACACACACACACACACACAACCAGAACGCAGAGGGCTTCAACACCAAGGTACACACACACACACACACACACACACAGAGGGCTTCAACACCAAGGTACACACACACACACACACGACTCACACTACACACCACACACACACAGAACGCAGAGGGCTTCAACACCAAGGTACACACACACACACACACACACACACACAGAACGCAGAGGGCTTCAACACCAAGGTACACACACCACACACACACACACACAGAACGCAGAGGGCTTCAACACCAAGGTACACACACACACACACACACACAGAACGCAGAGAGCTTCAACACCAAGGTACACACACACACACACACAGAGGGCTTCAACACCAAGGTACACACACACACACACACACACACACACACACACAGAACGCAGAGGGCTTCAACACCAAGGTACACACACACACACACACACACAGAACGCAGAGGGCTTCAACACCAAGGTACACACACACACACACACACACACAGAACGCAGAGGGCTTCAACACCAAGGTACAGACACACACACACAGAACGCAGAGGGCTTCAACACCAAGGTACACACACACACACACACGCACACAGAACGCAGAGGGCTTCAACACCAAGGTACACACACACACACACACACAGAACGCAGAGGGCTTCAACACCAAGGTACACACACCACACACACACACACACAGAACGCAGAGGGCTTCAACACCAAGGTACACACACACACACACACACACACACACACACACACTGAACGCAGAGGGCTTCAACACCAAGGTACACACACACACACACACACACACACACACACACACACACACTGAACGCAGAGGGCTTCAACACCAAGGTACACACACACACACACAGAATGCAGAGGGCTTCAACACCAAGGTACACACACACACACACACAGAACGCAGAGGGCTTCAACACCAAGGTACACACACACACACTGAACGCAGAGGGCTTCAACACCAAGGTACACACACACACACACTGAACGCAGAGGGCTTCAACACCAAGGTACACACAAACACACACACAGAACGCAGAGGGCTTCAACACCAAGGTACACACACACACACTGAACGCAGAGGGCTTCAACACCAAGGTACACACACACACACTGAACGCAGAGGGCTTCAACACCAAGGTACACACACACACACAGAACGCAGAGGGCTTCAACACCAAGGTACACACACACACACATACAGAATGCAGAGGGCTTCAACACTAAGGTACACACACACACACATAACGCAGAGGGCTTCAACACTAAGGTACACACACACAGTAAGATTTGCCCAGGAAAGAGTTTCACCTGAATTCCAAATGGATCATTATACTTGTGTGCCATCTCACTAGTCTACTGACGGGTCTGGTCTGGGCTCTGTGTCTGGTCTGGGCTCTCAGGTCTGGGCTCTCAGGTCTGGGCTCTGTGTCTGGTCTGGGCTCTGTGTCTGGTCTGGGCTCTCAGGTCTGGGCTCTGTGTCTGGTCTGGGCTCTCAGGTCTGGGCTCTCAGGTCTGGGCTCTCAGGTCTGGGCTCTGTGTCAGGTCTGGGCTCTCAGGTCTGGGCTCTCTCTCAGGTCTGGGCTCTCAGGTCTGGGCTCTCAGTCAGGTCTGGGCTCTCAGTCAGGTCTGGGCTCTCAGGTCTGGGCTCTCAGTCAGGTCTGGGCTCTCAGGTCTGGGCTCTCAGGTCTGGGCTCTCAGGTCTGGGCTCTCAGGTCTGGGCTCTCAGGTCTGGGCTCTCAGGTCTGGGCTCTCAGGTCTGGGCTCTCAGGTCTGGGCTCTCAGTCAGGTCTGGGCTCTGTCAGGTCTGGGCTCTCAGGTCTGGGCTCTCAGGTCTGGGCTCTCAGTCAGGTCTGGGCTCTCTCAGGTCTGGTCTCTCAGGTCTGGGCTCTCAGGTCTGGGCTCTCAGGTCTGGGCTCTCAGGTCTGGGCTCTCAGGTCTGGGCTCTCAGGTCTGGGCTCTCAGGTCTGGGCTCTCAGGTCTGGGCTCTCAGGTCTGGGCTCTCAGGTCTGGGCTCTCAGGTCTGGGCTCTCAGGTCTGGGCTCTCAGTCAGGTCTGGGCTCTCAGGTCTGGGCTCTCAGTCAGGTCTGGGCTCTCAGTCAGGTCTGGGCTCTCAGGTCTGGGCTCTCAGGTCTGGGCTCTCAGGTCTGGGCTCTCAGGTCTGGGCTCTCAGGTCTGGGCTCTCAGGTCTGGGCTCTCAGTCAGGTCTGGGCTCTCAGGTCTGGGCTCTCAGGTTTGGGCTCTCAGGTCTGGGCTCTCAGGTCTGGGCTCTCAGGTCTGGGCTCTCAGGTCTGGGCTCTCAGTCAGGTCTGGGCTCTCTGTCAGGTCTGGGCTCTCAGGTCTGGGCTCTCTGTCTCTGTGATTGATGAGTGATGCCTGGTGTTTGTTTGGCACCACAGCGGGTAAACACAGTGCCACGGAGACTGGGCCGTTTCCACGGCAACGCTAATGAGATTCACAGGCCTAGAATAAGGAAGTCATTCATTTGAAGGGGGAGACCTGCAGTAGGCCCGTGTGTGTGTGTGTGTGTGCAGGAGGGTTGTTGATCTTGGGGACGGTAGTGGTGTTCCGTTTGTTTGTTGATGCTTTGTGTATTTATCTTGGAGTTATAGTCACTACCTTTTACATTCTCTCTCAAACACTAATATTATTTTTCTGTTTCTCTCTGATCAGGTGTTTTGGGGTCACTGTATCAATGCTTAATCCACTCAATAATACTCTTCTGGTTTCCACTCAAAGCCTTGGAGCACGGTGAGTACAGGCTCTAACACACACACACACACACACACACACACACACACACACACACACACTCCCGGTCCTATGTTAACACCATGAGGCACTGAATCTGTGTCTGTGTGTGTGTTCTCTTCAGATTCAGCGTTCAGTAACGGCCATGGGAATGACTACCTGTTTGTGGGGAACATGGTCTACACGGTAAGTTCCATCTCAAACCCAACCGTGTGTGTGTGTGTGTGTGTGTGTGTGAGAGAGAGACACTGCATGCAGACCTGGCTGTATGTGAGATGTACAGATTGATGAATGAGTGGAGAGAGTTGCAGAGCTTGTTCTTCCGAGCATTAAACCAGTAATGAAGAGTCCCCATGGGACTGTGGGCAGTCTGCCAGCTCTCCCCTCTCCCTCCCTCTCCCTCTCCCCCTCTCCCTTTCTGCTTCACTCCCTTCCTCCCACCTTCACTCACTCCGTCCATCATTCTGCTCCTGTTTTGTGTGTGTGTGTGGTGCTTGTGTGTTTGTGTGTGTGTGGTGCTTGTGTGTTTGTGTGTGTTGTGTTTGTGTGTGTGTGTGTGGTGCTTGTGTGTTTGTGTGTGTTGTGTTTTGTGTGTGTGTGTGTGGTGTTTGTGTGTGAGCGTCTGTTTAGCTTGCTGAGGGTCTGGGACTGCAAGTGTTTTAACAGGCATTGTTGAGTTTACACTATATCATTATTGATGTTTATTATCTCCAGAGTTGTTTTTGTGAACTAAACATGTCCCTCCTCCCTGGTTACACATCTCTCCTCCCCCTCCCCTCTCTCTTTCTCTGTCCTTTTGGATCTTTATTGTTATTTCTGTCTGTCTCTCCCTCCAGTATGTTGTAGTAACAGTGTGTTTGAAAGCGGGTATGGAGACCACTGCCTGGACCAAGGTAGGAATGCTTTTTCTGTCCCCAACACACACACACACACCCCACCCCACACACACACACACACTCCCCTCCACACACACACTCCCCTCCACACACACACACTCCCCTCCACACACACACTCCCCTCCACACACACACACACACCACCCTCAGTCAGAGTGGGGCTCTCCCAGTGTGGGGAGAGTCGGGTCTTACAGTGTGCAGTATGTAGACAGACAAAGCCCCTCCCTTTTCCATGACACATAGTGGAGGGGGGGGAGGGGGGGGGGCGTTGACACTCCGTCCGTTCAGCTGTCTTCCCAGCAGCCCCCCAGTAATGAAGCACTGGGTCCCACAGGAATTCACGCAGTGTCCTTTTACACAGGGTTAATGGAGGGGGAGGAAGGGGGGGGGGCTCACAGAGACAAGGTTAGTCTATATTCAGACTGTCAGTACAGACCCATGAAACCCTGTCTTCTTTCTCCCCATCCTTCTACACACCCCCCACTTTCTATCTCCTCTATCTCTGTATTTCTCTGTCTTTCTTGTCTTTCTCTGTCTTTCTATGTCTTCTCTCTCTGTCTCTGTCTCTGTCTCTGTCTCTGTCTCTGTCTCTGTCTCTGTCTCTGTCTCTGTCTCTGTCTCTGTCTCTGTCTCTGTCTCTGTCTCTCTCTCTCTCTCTCTCTCTCTCTCTGTGTCTCTCTCTGTCTCTTTCTCTCTGTTGTCTCTCTCTGTCTCTTTCTCTCTCTCTCTCTCTCTGTCTTTCTCTGTCTTTCTCTGTCTTTCTCTGTCTTTCTCTCTCTGTATCTGTCTCTGTCTCTGTCTCTGTCTCTGTCTCTGTCTCTGTCTCTCTCTCTCTCGTCTCTGTCTCTCTGTCTCTCTGTCTCTCTGTCTCTTGTCTCTGTCTCTCTGTCTCTGTCTCTGTTGTCTCTGTCTCTGTCATGTCTTGTCTCTGTCTCTGTATCTGTCTCGTCTCTGTCTCTGTCTCTGTCTCTGTCTCTGTCTCTGTCTCTGTCTCTGTCTATGTCTCTGTATCTGTTCTCTGTCTCTGTCTATGTCTCTGTCTCTGTCTGCTGTCTCTGTCTCTGTCGCTTGGCTATCTCATCTCGCTCTCTCTCAGCTCTAGCGACGAGATCGCTGCGATCGCATCTAGTCTATGAGTATTCTCTGTCTCTCTCTGTCGTGCTCTGGTCTATCTATCTCGTTCTCTCTCTGTGTCTCTCTCTCTCTCTCCTCGGTGATCTCTCGTGATCTCTCTCTCTCTCTCTCTCTCGATCTCTCTCTCTCTCTCTCTCCTGCAGTTCTCCCACCTAGCAGTGTGGGGCAGCATGGTGCTCTGGATGGTCTTCTTTGCTGTCTACTCTGCCATCTGGCCCTCCATACCCATCGCCCCCGACATGCTTGGACAGGCAAGTGTTCCCCCAGTACCCCATTTACCCCTCCGCAAACATGTGTCAGTCATTTCAGGATGACTGTCTCCTCCCTCGCCCCCCCCGCCCGGCGCCTCGTCGCCTCGCCTTCTGGGTGTTCCATGTCAGCACGGCTGGAGCCCTGGGGAGATTTATGCCCTGCCAGCCTGCTCTCCGGGCTCCCTGCACCTGCCACGCCGTCACCCGAGCCCCAGGCTTTTACGGCCTACTCAGGGGGTGTTGACTCAAGCGGGGTTGGCTGGTCGGGGGAGGGTTGTACGCTCGGAACGTCCTGATGGAGAGTGCCGTGCCGGGGCATTTGATGTTGGTTAGGGTTACGCTGGGGGTAACCCCACTGTGCAGGTAGAGAGAGCAGGGGGGACCGGGGGGCGCACAAGTTCCCTTCAGCCCATTAATTCAATTTGTGTCAGAAATCAGGAATGTACTCAAATAACCCTGCAGCTGCTCAGTCCAACTGGGGAGCAGACAGAGCCTCTCCCCCCCGGACTGCAAACCGGCCCGCTCAAACCACCACATGACCTCGCCTCGCTCTCCCTCTGTCCTCTCTCTCTCTCTCTCTCTCTCTCTCTCTCTGTCCCTCACTCTGTCCCTCTCTCTCTCTCTGTCCCTCTCTCTCCCCTCTGTCCCTCTCTCCCTCTCTCTCTCTCTCCCTCTCCCTCGGTCCCTATATCTCTCTCCCACTCTCTCTCTGTCTCTCCCTCTCTCTCTCTCTCTCTCGTCCCCTCTCTCTGTCCCTCTCTCTCTGTCACTCACTCTGTCCCTCTCTCTCTCTGTCCCTCTCTCTCCCTCTGTCCCTCTCTCTCTCCCTCGGCCCCTCTATCACTCTCTCTCTGTCTCTCCCGCTCTCCCTCTCTCTCTCTCTCTGTCTCCCTCTCTCTCTCCCTCTCCCTCTCTCTCTCCCGCTCTCTCTCTATACCCCCATCTGCCCGGGGGATGATTGCTTGTAAGACTATATTGTGCTGGGGGGTGCTGTATGTCTATCTTTGCATGCATTTTGGTGTAAATGTTAGCTTATGCATCTGCACATTTGTATATCTTCTACATGTTTTCACATCTGATAGACAGTTGGGTTTAAATGTGTTTGTGCAGTAAGTATAAACACTGTGATTGTGTGTGGGAGGCTGTGTGTGTCGCAGACAGGGAATGTGTGTGTGTGTGTTTGTGTTGTCGTGCAAGCGGCTCTTGTCTGGCTGTGTTTCCAGCTGTCGCCGGGAATATTTCCTAATGGTTATCCTGATTCAGGCCAGACGTTCCCAGGGCACTGTCAGCTGGCCTGATCCTCTCAGCCCAAGATTATCTCTGCTGCTCCTCAGGTCACAGCCTGAGAGCCAGCACACAGACGCCTAGGCTGCCCTGAGGAGATATCCATGTTGGAAAGGGAGACAGAGAGGGAGAGGGAGAGAGAGGTAGAGAGACCTGGAGAGAGGGACTGAGAGGGGGAGAGAGAGACATGGAGAAAGAGAGACAGACATTGTGAAAGGAAGGGTTAGATTGGTGTAGACAGTGGGAGGGAACGGTCTCCTGCCTCTGGAAGGAGGAAGCCGAGATTGAGAGAGGCAGAGTGGGGGAGGAAAGATGGAGGGAAGCAAGACAGTAGTTGTGTGGATGATTAACCCCTAGAGACTGGCTTAGGGTCGAGAGGTCAGAGGTCAGCGAGGCTGACTGCACCTGGGCCAGGGAGAGAACAGAGCCCCTGTGGTTATTTAATGAAGCGTTTCTCCTCACTGTGTATCCTACCGTGCTGACTGTGTCTGTGCCAAGACTGTGTCTGGGCTTCGTCGTGCTGTGTTTGTAATGTGCTAGCATGACGTTGTGCTAGCATGACGTTGTGCTAGCATGACGTTGTGCTAACATGACGTTGTGTTTGTAATATGCTAGCATGGCGTTGTGGTAACACGTCGTGCTGTGTTTGTAATGTGCTAGCATGACGTTGTGCTAACACGTTGTGAAAACACGTCGTGCTGTGTTTGTAATGTGCTAGCATGACGTTGTGCTAACAAGTTGTGAAAACACGTCCTGCTGTGTTTGTAATGTGCTAGCATGACGTTGTGCTAACACATTGTGAAAACACGTCGTGCTGTGTTTGTAATATGCTAGCATGATGTTGTGCTAGCATGACGTTGTGTTTGTAATATGCTAGCATGATGTTGTGCTAGCATGACGTTGTGTTTGTAATATGCTAGCATGACGTTGTGCTAGCATGATGTTGTGTTTGTAATATTCTAGCATGACGTTGTGCTAACACGTTGTGCTAACACGTGGTGCTGTGTTTGTAATGTGCTAGCATGACGTTGTGCTAACACGTTGTGCTGTGTTTGTAATGTGCTAGCATGACGTTGTGCTAGCATGACGTTGTGTTTGTAATATGCTAGCATGACGTTGTGCTAACACGTGGTGCTGTGTTTGCTGCAGGCTGGGAGGGTCATGCAGTGCTGGCACTTCTGGCTGGGTCTGGTCCTGGTGCCGGCAGCTTGTCTACTCAAAGACTTTGCGTGGAACGCGTGAGTACCTGACCCTTACTGTTTCCACGTGAGCTTGGCTCCATGTGAAGCCTCCATGGGACCTGCCTGTTCATGCCTGCTGTTCATGCCTGCTGTCCTGCGTGTGTTAGGGGCCGTCGCACTGTGAGGAAGTCGCTCCTGGAGGAGGTGCAGGAGCTGGAGGCGAGGGCCGTGGACCCGGGGGCGGCTGTACTCCGAGACGCCAGCGGCCGCAGGTAGGCACGCCGCAAAGCATCATGGGATTGCACCTCGCAGGCAGGGACGTTAGTCATCACGGATTGTGAGATTTTAACATCGATGACTCTAATTCAGTCCAGCAATATCATATTTATAGCAGTATTATAGATATTCAACCTCTGGGAAGGTTAAATGGGAAGTGTTTTTTGCAGCCGTGTTTAGTTCCTAGTTGAGTATGAGTGTTAAAGGAGAGCGATGATGTCATAAAGGAGAGCGATGATGTCATGCGTGTTCTAACTTCCTGGTGTCCCTTGGTTGAACCTTCCGCAGGCCCAAAGCTAAAGCTGAGGTCCCGTAGGGCCTGTGGGCTCAGGGCACAGACAGACACAGGTAGCGCCTGGGTTTGAGCTGATGACCTCACCTGTCTTCGTGACCTATGACCTTTTGGCCTTACGACCTGTGGGCTTTTTCATCTCCCTTCCTCACTGTACTCCTCCCCCCCTCTCCCTGACTCACCACGGCTCTCGTTTGTATCTCATCACAACCATCTCTTTCTCTCTCTCCTTCTCTCCATCTTGTTGTTCCTCTCCTCTCAGCAAGTGGACAAACTTGCACTGCTGTAAGGACCCGGTGTGTTCTGTAGCTCGTGACTGTGAGGTAGAGAGAGAAAGAGAGTAGCGCTGTGTGTGTGTGCATGTGTGTGTTTCTGTGGTGTTTTGTTTCATGTCATCAGACTAGAGTCACATCTTTATTCAGATAGGAGAGTACAAGGCAAGACTCTGGATATCCAGCACAGGTGGTCTTCAGTCAGTTAGAAAGATGGGGTTGAGGGTGGGCTCCCAGGTCTGAAACAGCAGGGGGGGCACCCAGCCCCTGACCCCGAGGTGAGTGGTCTTGTCCTGGGTTACTCCCAGACAGGGGACCCAGGGACCAGGGGACGGGGCGTGGGCGTGGGCCCCGAGCCTGGGAAACACAGGGGTGGAGAGGAGGAGAGGAGCACATCTGGGTTAGTATTTGATGGGGGGGATGTGAAGGTAGAGGGTTTAGAATGAGAACACTATAGACGACAGACGTTCCTCCTGGGAAGTATTCAGATGTGGCTCAACCTTGGAGCGTTTAGAGGAGACTCCACAGGGGGGGATGAGGGGAGGAACAATCTACATCCACTCATTCATCCTCTTTTCATCCACTCATCCCATCATCCCTTTAACAGACCTTTTTTTTCTGGTCCGTATAACTTCAGAGCTCTTTTCTCAAAGCGTTTTTCTTTTTTCTTTTTGCCAAAACTCATTGGTTGGAGTTTCCCACCGGTAAAATAACCTGAGGATTCCATCTGCTTGCTGAGGACCGTGACCTTGTGGAGTCTGGCGACCGTCCACTCACTGTGGATCCAATCAGGGCTCCCTGTATGGCTGCCAGGGAAACCCCTCCAATGGGGTTCAATGCTTCATTTGTTTCCTTACGTGGAAACAGGAACCGTCTGTATTTCTCTATGAAATGGATCTGGGAAGCACTCTCTGGGAAGCGCTCTCTGTGGCTTCCCGTGATCAGGAGACGTTCTGTCGCCAGCTCTGTCTGTGTGCTCAGGGTCTCCATCGATCAGCCGGGGGGAGCCAGTCACCGTGTTCGATTTCCGTGCTAGGCGCTCCAGCGCGTGAGGGTGCGTGCGTGAGGGTGTGTGCGTAAGAGAGGACGCGTGAGAGAGGACGTGCGTGAGAGAGGGCGTGCGTGAGAGAGAGAGTGTGAGAGAGAGGGCGTGTGTGAGGGTGCGTGCGTAAGAGAGGGCGTGCGTGAGAGAGCGTGCGTGAGAGGGCGTGCATGAGAGAGGGCGTGCGTGAGAAAGGGTGCGTGAGAGAGGGCGTGCGTGAGAGAGGGCGTGCGAGAGAGAGAGCGTGCGTTAGGAGGGGCGTGCGTGAGAGAGGGTGCGTGAGAGAGGGCGTGCGTGAGAGAGAGAGAGGGTGCGTTAACGAGAGCTGTGGCTGAGAGCGGTTATTTTTGGTCACGGGAGGAGAGGAGCCGTGACGGCGTGTGGTCCAGGAGCACAGAGCCTCCAGTCTTCCTCTGGGGGAGGGAGGGAGGGAGGGAGGGAGGGGAGGGAGGAGGGAGGGGAGGGAGGGAGGGAGGGAGGGAGGGAGGGAGGGAGGGAGGGAGGGAGGGAGGGAGGGAGGGGAGGGGAGGGAGGGAGGGAGGGAGGGGAGGGAGGGAGGGAGGGAGGGAGGGAGGGAGGGAGGGAGGGAGGGAGGGAGGGAGGAGGGAGGGAGGGAGGGAGGGTACGGGAGGGGGAGGGAGGGAGGGAGGGAGGGAGGGAGGGAGGGAGGGAGGGAGGGACGGGAGGGAGGGAGGGAGGGAGGGAGGGAGGAGGGTGGGTGGGAGGGAGGAGGGGGGGAGGGAGGGAGGGAGGGAGGGAGGGAGGGAGGGAGAGGAGCAGCTTGACATAGCTGTCTGTTTGCCCGTACAGTCAGATCATGAGTTTCTATTGGATTAGCTCAACTTTGTGAAGCACTGTCCTAGACGTCAAGACCACATCTGGCACTGGAGCCTCCTGATTGGTTCACAAGACACCATAATAAGCGTCATTGGGTGGGGCCCTAGGACATGGAGTATGTCCAGGGGTTATGTCAGACTGGGCTGGTCGGAGAACATATTCACAACATACTAATCTTTTACCAATATAACACCTGTCTAGTATACTGCTCACATTCTCACTCCTCTCCTTTACCTTTCAAAATGTTTTGTACTTTGATGGAAGCAATAAAAAGCTGTTATCACGTAAGCGATCCCTTTACCTGTCTGCCTCTTACCTGGGCGGAAAGGAGACGCGTGGGCGTACTGAAGAGGATTAGAACAGAGCAGTCATCTTCCTCACCACTGATTGGTTGTGATGTCCTCGTCAGTAGTAGAGCTCTCTCCTGTGATTGGTTGCCTCTTGGTGTCTGTCAGTAGACTGTGTGACGTGATTGGTGAAAGTGACTGTTCCTTGTCTCCTCCTCCTCCTGCAGTCTAAACGAACGTGCCATCTGCTGACCCAGGGGTATTTAGGAAAGTGCCCTCTGGAGGGGCCCGCGTCCAGCGCTGTTCAGCAGACCGTGTCACGTAAGACTGCCCCCCCTCCTCCTCCACCCTGTACCACTGCCCCCCCTCCTTCACCCTGTACCCACTGGCCCCCCCTCCTTCACCCTGTACCCACTGCCCACCCTCCTTCACCCTGTACCCACTGCCCCCCCCTCCTCCTCCACCCTGTATCCCACTGCCCCCCCTCCTTCACCCTGTACCCACTGCCCCCCCCTCCTTCACCTTGTACCCAATGCCAGCCACATACTGCATACTGCACTGCGTCACAACACAACAGTAGAACTACAAACATGTAGAATAATAAAAACGAACTGTGAATGACTCCTGTATTCGTAGAGCATAACAGGCTATCCCCAATCTCGACGTCTCTCCATCCCATAACACTCTACCCCCACTGTCTCTCTCCCTCTCTCCTCTCCCCCTCTCTCTCTCTCCAGATGGCTATGCCTTCTCTCAGGAGGAGCACGGGGTGGGTGTCTCAGTCCCAGGTGGTGCGTTCCTATGACACCACGCGCCAACGGCCCAGCCTCTAGCCCGCCCCGCCCCCCTCACCCTCACCCCCCCCTCCCCCACCCCTCTCTGCTCCCGAACGGCTTCGGTTGCCATGGCGGCAGAGACAGACAGACTATGTAGCCCCGCCCCTGTGCTGGGTGAGCCTGCTGTGGCCTTAATGGAACCCTGACCTTGACCCCCTCCCCAGAGGTCGTCGCTAGGCGTGGAGGCCGTTGCTAACCCCCCTATACTGACCCGGAGAAAGGACCGGGGGGGCCAACTAGACTGACAAAATGGTCTCTACACACACACACAGACACAACTACAAGACAAACAGGCATGAATAATCATATCCGTGCACAGGCATGAGCAATCTAACTCAGAGACTAATATGTGTATCATGTAAATCACACAGGGGTTTGAAGATGCCACTGTGTGCGAGCGTTGTGTGTGTGCGTACTCCTGTGTGTCTGTGTCTGCTTGTGCATGTGTGTCTGGCTGTCTGCACGTGCATCATATGTGCTTCAGTGTGTCTGTGTGTGTGTCTGTGTGTGTTACTGCGTGTGTGTTTGTTTCCACGGCTCCCTCTCATCTCCTCCTACGCTGAGGCTGAACCCGTCCGGGGGAGGGGAGGGGAGGGGAGGGGAGGGGGGGACAGCAAACCCTGCGTCCCAGATGGAACCCTCCGGGATGGTGAGGCTCAGGCCCACACTGCTTCAGCTCAGCCTTCCCTCAGATCCTGGTGCCACCCCCACCCACCACCACCACCCCCTCGTCTGCCTCCCCCTCCCTCCCCCTCCCTCCCCCAGCCTCCACCCTCCTCCACCCTGCCTCACTGCCAAAGACCACAGACATGCCACTGAGGCAGAACCTTGACCCCCTAAACTCTCCATCTGGACCACCCTCCACACACGCAGGAGTCTCTCTCTCTGTTTCTCTCTCTCTCTGTTTCTCTCCATCCATCCATCCCCCCCCTCTCTGTTTCTCTCTCTCTCTGTTTCTCTCCATCCATCCATCCCCCCCCCTCTCTCTCTCTCTCTGTTTCTCTCCATCCATCCCCCTCCTCTCTCTCTCTCTGTTTCTCTCCATCCACCCCCCTCCTCTCTGTCTGTCTCTCTCTGCGTCTCGGCGGTCTCCACGCGTCCTCCTGCTCCCCGGTGCGTCTCCGGGTCTGTCTCCCGTCCTGCTCAATCTGTTTCCGTTGTATTCCGGTACGTTTATGTGCTCCCTGCCTGCCTGTCGCCCTCCCCCAGGGCACGCAGATCCCCCCCCTGCCTACCTGTCGCCCTGCCCCAGGGCAAGCAGATCCCCCCCCCCTGCCTGTCGCCCTGCCCCAGGGCACGCAGATCCCCTGCCTGTCGCCCTGCCCCAGGTGGCAGCAGCCCAGCTACAGCGCTTCCACTCACCTCTTGTCGGGTTTTAACACATTTACTGGACTTTTTTGTTGAATAAAAATGGACTTGTGTCTCTGTGTATCTCTTTTAATGCTTGTGTTTGTGCTTTTTTCGGTCTTTGGACAGACTAGTAAAGTTTTTTCAACTTTCAAGTTGAGAATGGTGAAAGATTTGAGCCTGTCTCCTGTGTGCAGTGTTGGCATGGTGACAGATCTCCTGTGTGCAGTGTTGGCATGGTGACAGATCTCCTGTGTGCAGTGTTGGCATGGCGACAGATCTCCTGTGTGCAGTGTTGGCCTGGTGAGAGATCAGGGATTGAGAGACCTGAGACGGGGACATGTGATCGCAAGAATGCATGCATCAATAAGTCAGTCCATTTAAGGCTTAAGCAGTAAATCGAATCAGTTCCTGGCTCAGCCTGAATGCCTCCAACGTGAACCCATGAGGCCTGAAAGAAGAACGTACGTCAGAAGGACCTCCAGAAGTTTGGGTCTGCGAGCCATCAGGACACATTCAAACACTTGTCACCAGGCTGAGATCTAAAATCCTTCCCGTCTGTTCACACGAACCCTTTCACTATCGACTCAAGGTCAAACCACTCATCCAGCCTGTTGGTGAATGTGGGACCAGGTCAGCTGACAGGGCAGTGGGACCAGGTCAGCTGACAGGGCAGTGGGGGGACCAGGTCAGCTGACAGGGCAGTGGGGAACCCTGATCCCTGCTGGGAGAGTCCAGGGTGTGACCCAGTCCAGCCTGCCTGCAGCTGCTCCAATCTGGGGAATCCATCCCTCCCCCCCCCTCCAGGCCAGCTCTCCCTCCCCCCCCCTCTCCCTCCTACCCTCCCTCTCCCCCTCCCTCCTCCAGGCCAGTCCCCCCCCCCTCCCTCCCTCCTCCAGGCCCAGCAGGAGCCCAGATCCATTTCCTCCCAACGACTCCCTCACGGCCCTCTTCGCTTTCGCCTTTCCCAGAGTTTCCATAGAGACGCGCCAAGAATATACCTAGTCTGTGAGGACAGGCCCGGGCCTGTGACCTGCCGTCGGTGTCTGAGGAACGGGACGGCCAGGTCTTACTGCAGACCACAACACAGGACGGCCAGGCTGAGTGGGAGACAAGACACTGGGTGTTGAAACAGGACATCTGAGACTACATGATTGTGTGTGTGTGTGTGTGTGTGTGTGAGAGAGTGTTTGTGTGTTGGCTGCTGTCAGGAAGTGCTCCTTTATTCTCTGAAGCTTCTGAGGTCCCCTGCTGACTGGCAGGTTCTCTGTACTCTGCTCAGCTGAGGGTTTGTTCATCTCCTTGGAGGGGAGTGGGCCATCACGACGAAGCCATGGCAACAGACATCACTTCCGCCATGATAACTTGAACTCGGACCGTCATGCCTGTTATGTACACCTACCCTGGGGTTGTGTGGATGGTGAAAGCCAAGGTTTAAGCTGACCACAATAATGTCACAGTTTCCATTCTGTGTTATAGTCATTTATTATAATTCTTATGAAAAACTGCACTCCCTGTGTTTCACAGAACGCAGGAACACATTGGAACTCAGGTCACATACCTTGTTACACACACACACACACACACACACACACACACCAACACACACACACTGCCCATCATACAGACATTGTGTTTCAATTAGATGACAAACAGAATGAACACTTGTTACATTTACATTTATTCATTTTACGGAACATTTCTGATAGTTACCAGTTAAATAATCCTTAAATGGCTGTGTTGTCCAGCTGTGTTGGCTGTGTTATCCAGCTGTGTTGGCTGTGTCGTCCAGCACAGCAGCAGACATAGACCAGGTCAAAGGATAAAGGAAGAGCCTTCAAAGCCGAGAGGGCACCTTCAAGACCAGTCACACAACATGGCCGACAGTCTCAGCTGTGTGGCTCTCGTCCTTCTCCTGGTCTACTACTGGGGCTGGCGTGGAGAGAATAACTCAAGATGTCTGAAATGCACTGGAATACTGGAGTCCAGTAACTTCAGCGACTCCATGGACACAGAGGGAGAGTCGACACACACACCTCTTTCACATGAGGGAGACTTGGTGAGGGGGAACAGTTGGCAGACAGTTTTTACTGCATAATTAACTCCGCAATCTTCAAGGGCTGCCGGTTTCAGCTACACGGGGAGAAAGTCCACTCTCTCTCTCTCTCACAACACAAACGCACACGACACACTTCTTCTTTGAGGTACATTTATGACCCAGTCATAGCGTGAGTATTTGTGTATTTTGATTTTGGGGGTTCTCTTGTGTATACTGTGTGTGTTTTGTCTCAGGGCAGTGGTTCAGAAGAGTGTGTGTGTGTGGGTAGTGTGTGTGTGTGTGTGGGTAGTGGGTGTGTGTGGGTAGTGTGTGTGTGTGTGGGTAGTGTGTGTGTGTGTGTGTGGGTAGTGTGTGTGTGTGTGTGTGTAAGGGGGGAGCGTCACAGTCCATGTCCTGTGTTCACTTCATTAGCGTTTAAGCAGCCTTCAGGGAGAAGCTGCCTTTCACATCACACCACCTGCATTTCCCATTACACACTACTCACACTTTTACACACACATCCTTAGACACACACTCTCATTCTCTCACACACACACACACACACACACACATCTGTTAACGTATCCATTCTCTCCACATTCACTGTAACACAAACATGTTTCGATAGAAACCAGTCGCATACATAGACAGTATATAATACAACCGTTTATGTTTCCTGTTGTGACACGCACAAACGCACCCCCAGTCCTCTTCCTGCCACACACACAACATGAAACATGACATACACACATACAGTACAAAAGCTATTTTGTTGTCTTTGAATGCTTGATGCAGGGTTGATTTCTTATTGGTTTCCTGCTTCATCAAACCCTGGACTGAAATGGGACGAGAAGAAGCTTAGAATTGGACCCTGAGTTCAAAACTAACCAGTAGAGCACACAGAACACTCACGGCACACGGGATGGCTGAGCGGTTAGGGAATCAGGCTATTAATCAGAAGGTTGCCGGTTTGAGTCCCAGCCAATCCTAATTATGTTGTGTCCTTGGGCAAGGCACTTCACCCTACTTGCTTCGGGGGGAATGTCCCTGTACTTACTATAAGTCGCTCTGGATAAAAGCGTCTGCTAAATCACTAAATGTAAATGTAATGGCACATTACGACAAGTCAGGCACCAATCTGAGCCAAACTTTTACAAGTACTTCATGTGAGTCTGACTCCATATTATTCCCTTCCTTGGCTGGCAAGCTCGAAAGGTCCACAGTGGCCAGCTCCCAAAGTCCTCACAACCTCTCTCACACACTCTCCTGTTTGCACAAGGTCCTCACAAGGTCTTCACAAGGTCCTCACAAGGTCCTCACAGGGTCCTCACAAGGTCCCCACAAGGTCCGTCAGCTGCACAGTGTCCTGCATGTGTTCTCAGACTGTCACAGGAGGGTACTTCTGCTCACTGGTGACGCTGGCCACACTGGTGGGAGGAGGGAAGGGGGACTGGAGTTGTCTGTACCCCCCCCCTGGGTGGGGTCCATGTAGGCTTGAGGGGCATGGGAGGCCATGGGATGGGCATAGCCGATGTACTGGGGGTGGAGGAACTGGCCCTGGTGGGGCATTATCTGGGTGGCCTGCTGGCAGTTGAGGACAGAGAAAGTTAGTGGGCATGTTGACGAAGACGCTGGCGTCAGGAGGGAGGCAGCAGGTGGCCTGGGCTCGCATCATGGCCTGGGGAGCCTGGCGGGGCGCGGCGGGCGGGGCGGAGGAGCTGGACGAGGTGGCCGTGCTGGACTGGCGTGAGGAGGAGCCTCTGGAGGTTCCCACGCTGGTCATCATGGGGATGGTCTCCAGCAGACGCCCCTCCGCCACCCCCAGACGAGAGCTCCTGTTTGGGGCGGAGGCAGCGGCAGCAGCACACGGCCACCACGGAGCCCACCAGGACAAAGGCCACGAACACGGAGCCCACGATCAGGAAGGGGACGTAGATGGGCACTGCAGGGCGGAGAGACAACAAGCACAGGTTGAGCCTTTTACATTTAGTCATTTAGCAGACGCTTTTATCCAAAGAGGCTTACAAGAACGAACTTTACAAAAAGTGCATAGGTCACTATCATAGACGACTATACGGGTACAACCAGAAGAGCATGTCGTTTTTTGGGGTATTCAAAACCGTGGCACGTTTTCAACTCGTTTCAACACCCATCCTCACAGGTTTCATCCCCTAACGATTAGAACGTGACAAAAACGTGAGACTCAAGCACTGAGGTTGACCAAGTACCCTCCAGCGGGGCATGAGAGGGCAGGAGAGGGCAGGTGAAAGCCTCTAGCGGTACATGAGAGGGCATGAGAGGGCATGAGAGGGCAGGTGAAAGCCTCTAGCGGTACATGAGAGGGCAGGAGAGGGCATGAGGGCAGGAGAGGGCAGGTGAAAGCCTCTAGCGGTACATGAGAGGGCAGGTGAGGGCATGAGAGGGCAGGTGAAAGACAGCGAGCAGGCTGGTGTTCTTACAACGCACCCGTCTTGATCCAGGCTCCCACATGAGTGCAGGGGGCCACTGAGTGTGACAGCGAGACAAAAGAAGCGGGAGGAGGGGGGGGGAGAGGGGGCCCAGAGGGGAGAGGGGGCCCAGAGGGGGGGGGGCAGGGGGGTGCTCCCCATGGGGGCCCAGTCCCTCATTAGCAGTTATTAACTTTGTTTTGATCTGGGTCTAATCCCGCTCACCCAGCTGTGACCTTGTCGTCGTCGTCCCCCCCCCCAGGTCAGTGTGTGTGTGTGTGTGTGTGTGTGTGTGAGGGACATGATGAAGTGAGTGTGTGTATATGTGTGTGTTTTTTTTGAGATTCTGTCTGTGTAGAAATGGCCAATATACTGCAGTCTGTAGCACATACGTTGTAGAAAGACAAGCACACTTGTTTACGGCCAGATCCTCACTGCTGTTTGACATGACACCCGTGACTGTTTTAATCAGAGGACTGAGAGTCACTTAGATCCACATGACTCTATGATGAGTCAATTTGGCAGCATGTGATTCACCAACATGACATGGCCCAATACAGTGGAGTCACTCTCTGTTAAATATGATATCGGTCAGACAACATTGTCGTTACGTTAGGGGGGGTTATTGTGAAGGAAATGAATGTCTAACCAGACATTCATTTTTAAGGGTAAACTAGATTATTGCATTACTGTATGAAAAGGAAAAATGGTTTAGTATGTGTAACAATTGACCCAACAGTGAAAGTTCAAAGGAAACGTTGGCATGGGCGCCTGAGTGGCATAACTACAGCTGAGGTGTTTCTTCAAATACACACACACACCTTCCTGAAACGCACACACACCTTCCTGAAACACACACACACACACACCTTCCTGAAACGCACACACACCTTCCTGAAACACACACACACACCTTCCTGAAACACACACACTGCCTTCTAGAGTACAATACGGCACTTGTTATATTAGAGCAGATTTATTGTTCATATAATGTAGTTCCTCATTTTCCAACTTGAATTTGAAGTGTTATAGAGTGAGACTTTAACCCTGAGCGAAGCTGTAACTCACACCACTTTTTTTCCCTCTGCAGGTACACACACACACAAACACACACACACACACACACAGGCAGACACAAACACACACAAACACACACAAACACATACACACACACACACACACAAACACACACACACACACACACACACACACACAAACACACACACAACACACACACACAGATAGTGCTGCATAGACACATCAAAAGTCAACCGCTTTTCAAAAGAACTCGACTTCATGTTTCAAGCTGCAGGCCACTCATTAGCTCAATTTAAGACATTAATTCTGCCACAACTGAAGAGTAGATCACAGCAGACAGACACAGTGACACCAACAACCTGAGACCACACGGCTCATTTCCCATTCAGACGCCCAAGTGCCTGTTTCTGAGGCCGTCGCTCACAGCTGAACCCATGGATCCTTTCTGAGCCTTTCTCCTCTGGGAGTCATAGCAACGGATATAAGTTACCGAACAAGAAATTCCCCAGGGTAGTCCCCATTACATATACATTGCTCTAGTTTTTCTGGGAGTTTTTCCCTTGTCTTCCTTGAGGGTTTAGGTCGGTTAAGAGTGCAGTTCTATGGCCGTATGTGAAGCCCCTCTGTTTGCATTGCTTGTAAAAAGGGCGATACAAATAAATTTGATTTGATTTGATTCCAGATCAGTAATACCTCCGTCCAGCTGTGGCTTACTCTGTGTCATCACACCAGCCTCTCTTATCACTGAGCCTTTTTCTGGCAAAGAAAGAGCCACAATGGCTTATCGCACTCATGAGAGGTGAAGTCACTACACTGGATCCCCAAGCTTCCCTGTCTCTCTGAGTGCTATTGTTCTCAACAGGCACCACCTGTTGCTGCATGGGGCTGGGGCTGGGGTGGGGCTGGGGCCAGGGTTGGGGCTGGGGCTGGGGTTGGGGCTGGGGCAGGGTTGGGGCTGGGGCTGGGGCTGGTGGCAGAGTGCCTGTGTCAGTTTAGGTTGTAGTTTAGGAGGGTTTAGGTTGGTTGAGGGGCAGCTCTATGGGCGTATGTGAAGCCCTCTGTGACATGCTTGTGTGTAAAAAGGGCTATACAAATACATGTTTGATTTGATCTGTGTCACTGACGGCTCTCTGGGGAGACCAGCTACTGTGACGGGGTGGTTGGGCGACTACTGCTCTTCTCCCAGGGGAATCTGTTAAGTGTTCTCCTTTCCTTAATCCCACGCATGTTTCTATATGTTGAAAACTTTCGTAATTCCTCAGTTATCTCTGTGCCTGTGTGTATCTTTGCTTGATGATTAATTGGCTGCCATGTGTGGAAAATGTATGACATGCTTTAACTTTGCTTTGCATGACCAAATCAGAGATTTTTGTTTGGTCTTGAGGGAAAAACTTTTTTCTTTGTTATTTTAGCTGCTCTCCATGGAATGAAAACGTATATAATCCTTCCTGGGGTGATAAGGCAAGATTGTTCAAGCAAATGAGAGATCAGGGAAGAGGGAACATTTTGTGTGAGAAAGGCTTGTCGTGGGATTGGGCATGTTTATTATCTGCATGACTCAATTTAATGCTGCTCTGCAATTCAGTGATAAATGTGTATATGAGTTTGGTACACCAAAGTTATTTTAGGCTATACTGTATGCCTGTAGTAAAACAAACGAGTGGACATAAAACCTAAATAATATCTTGGCATCTCTCAGCAAATCTACCTTTGGTCATGTAAACTAATCAGTTTTTACATCTGGTATTCAAATAACACTTTAAGCCTAGTAACGGGATAATTAATCAATGTGTCTGTGTTGAACCATGCACATTTCAAAAGACTCGAATTAGGTTTTTAAAAAATGTGGACGTCACTAAAAGCGGACGGGGAACAACGCCCGATTTTGGAGATGATGCATATTTGTTGTCAGCACCGTCGCGAGCCATTGCCCAGTATCCGTTCAAGTCCAAACCTGATCCTCGTGGGGACAGTGAGATTTGAGCCCCGGCTCGCGAGTCCCCGCGGTGCAAGTTTGTTACAGCAAGAAGAAGAACAAACACAGCTATTTATAACCGTGCTGCACAATCTGCCATTTGTGAGTGAGTGGGCAGTTAGCTGGCGGGTGGGGGAGTTAGCTGGCGAGTGGGGCAGTTAGCTGGCGGTTGGGGTCTTCCGTCACCTCTGCGGCTGTCTATGACAACTGAGCAGGAACAGCCTTTGATGAAGCCCAAACCCATTTTAAGATCTTCAAGATGCCGGCGTTGTTAATGATAAATGAAACGGTGGACAGTGGAGGATACTCGTTATATAAATTCGACATACTACATTAAAAGTCATCAATCACATTTCAGGTCCCTATAGTCAATGCTGATTAAATAGTGAATGATATCTCCCTTCAACCAAGTATGTTCATTCTGATGTGTTTACATTTTAATTCTTCAGTTAAACGATTTAAACTAGGGCAGTTATAGTGTACAATCTAATTATGAAATGACGTCTTGATGCAGAGCGCACCGAGGGCACTTTAGATCCC
The DNA here is from genome assembly GCA_903064625.1 of Mallotus villosus. Taxonomy (NCBI): domain Eukaryota; kingdom Metazoa; phylum Chordata; class Actinopteri; order Osmeriformes; family Salangidae; genus Mallotus; species Mallotus villosus. Next base: position 31,195 of record CAEFZP010002230.1, read on the forward strand.
TGATGCTGTGTCAGATGGCTGAGCGGTTAGGGATTTGAAGTTACCAATCAGAAGGTTGCCGGTTCGATTCCCAGTCGTTCGATTACGTTGCGTCTCTGGGAAAGGCACTTCAGAGCGTGAATCAGAGCGTTTGCTAAATGACTAAATGTATATGAACTAAGCATGAAGTCATCAACCGGCCGGACAAACATTTAAAAATAAATAAATTATTAAAAACGTTTTTTTACCTGCGCTCGTATCCTTGTTCTCTTTGCTGTCGCTGCCAGGTTCCTGCGGCTGCTTATCGTTGTCACAGGTCCCCTGGTCGAGCCGTGCTTCCGTACTGGAGCAGCAGTACCGCAGTTCGCATTTCCCGCAGCAGATAATAGCATCACTACCATCGAACTTCTCAGGACACTGAAATCCATCTCTCCAGGTAGCCTGCGTGTCGTGCCAACCGTGACAATATTCCCCGCTGGCCTTCACATCGATAATTGCCAGGAATAAGGTCACAACCACTGTGACAGACATTGGGAAACCTCCACCCCACATTCCGAAACCGGTGCCCGTTTCACAGGCAAAATAAGTGGCAGAGGGGGTCTGTCCCCGGGCCTGTAGTTAACAGAGTGATACGCTGAATGATTGAATAAGAAGCAACAAAGTAGAATGAAAATAGACTTTCATTTGAGAATGTAATTATGAGCGTAATTCAATCTACAATCGCGTATGTCACCAAAACGATACTCGGTGATGGCTTATCCGCTCTTATGATTCCAAGTTCATGCTGTTGAAGGAAAATGAGCCATATAGGAATGCTCAGCAGTTGTAGATTCATGTCATAACTTTTTTTCATTTAACAATGGACCTATCTCCCTCCAGTCACACAGGTGGTGAGCGTGTGGAACCCGGGGTAAATCCAACATCAATCCAGGCTGAAAGGAACTCCTCTGGCACGGAAGCGAGGCTGTCCATGTCTCCTGAAAATACACTTCTCAAATAACTTTCCCCGGAGAGATGTAGTGAAATCGACACTGGCTTCATATGTACCTATCCATGCGCTCTGGAAGTGTAGTAACGGAATGCCCTCATGTACTCTACCGTCCACCAGTTGTCTGCCCACTGCGATCTATAGCTTGAAACTTCACAACTTCAGTGAGTGACCATGAGCCCAAACGAAATAGTAATCAGCACACTCTCACGTGCGTCAGTGAGTGGCAGAAAGTTATCAGGGTTTCACCCGTCTCCAGCACAGAGTCCCTCTTCAATTCGTTCTAGGAGGGAGAGTTCTTTGAATTAAGATACCACCCCCAACTTGGTGATTGGTGAGCGTAAAAACATAGGTGGTGAGGCTAAATTCATCAATGCGCATGCGCACTAACCATCGCATCGTGGTATAGACAGTCAACATACGGTGCTTCCATCTAGATCGGAGGAGTAAACTCCGGAGTTAACGGTCTACTGCTGGCTAGAAGTCCGTTGACCAGTATACGATTAAATTTACCGGACATTGTACTCGTGTAAAGGAGCTTAATACAACCACTGGCATTAATGCCCTAATGAACAAAAAAAGTTTGTGTCTCAAATGGGCAACATTGATCCAACATTGCCACCAAGTGGCAAAGAGTGCCTTTAACAGCATCAAACTAAAGCAAAAAGAATGTCTTTACAACTAGATCCAAATTATTTCAATTATGTTGAAACAAAGTTTACAATCAAAATAGGTCGTGTAGCTAGAGAAAACAGTAGAGCAGATTTTGGAAAAGCTTTTATTGGTCAGATATTGGACATGTTATGCAGCTGTCGATCACTTTACACATCACCTGTGGAAATAACTGGGTCAGAAAAGTTACGCATGGACACCTCAAAACACTTGCTACGGTGAGACGTCCTACTGTCCCATTTCAGTAACGATCTACAGTAATGTAATCAAAAGGCAAAGTTATGAACAGTGGGGTGCAGGAACTGCAGTAGAGCAGAGATGGTCAACTTACTCAGTTACACAGGTAGAGCTGTACTCACTAACCGCCTCCTCACCTGAGGAAAGATGCAGGACATTAAGAAAACAGCACATTATACCCTCATTGTGTGTGTGTGTGTGTGTGTGGTGCACATTCATACTTTTCTGGTAGTAGTCGTAGACTTTAACCACTGCAGGTTGGAGGTTCTTGACGGGAAAGTCTTGCACCATGATGAGTGTGTAGGACATGGTCTCATTCTGCCTCAGCTGGAAAACAAGGCCTTGCATTAGACTGCGATTCAATCAATACTGGCAATGCACCCATTTCAAATGAAACTGTTAAGTCGTTATTTTTACAGCTCTTTTTGTAGATGACTGGATAGATAGTTGGACCAGTAGTTCCAATATAGCCTAGGGTTTGTCACCTACCTGTTCTACATAGATGATCACATGTCCATCCTTTTCATCAACACGCTTTGAATTCTTCATCTGGAGGAACACAATATGAACAGTTGCAGTAGGATGCTAGTGTAGAGGTATCGAGCCACTTCTAGTGAACACAACATCTGAACTCACAGGGATCACTGAGGTCTTGTCTAAGATGAAGCCGGAAAGAAGTTTGACGTCAATAATAACCATGTTGGTCTCATTCCGGTGACCACTGTACCTACAAAAGACAATCAGAAAAAAAAAGATTTAAAAAAAATTGCATGTCAGTCCTGCTTATACTGTACTTGTAGCTTTAAGGATGTTCTTCCAGTTGGCTTGGTCTATGAGGGGCCAGTACCTGACTTTAACCACCAAGATGAGGGAGGGATTGGGTTCACACCTATCGACCACCTCAACCGTCACAGTAAAGGCAGAGACGTCTGGACGAGGGGGGATGTTGTATTGCAGAGCGATCTGAAACAGGTCGGAGGTCAGACAACTGCAGTAAGGTCCGGATGTTAACTGGGTGGGGTGGGGTACAGTCTGACCTGGACAAACACACAGCTCTGTCCTTGAGCCCTGATCCGGTACTCTCCAGGAACCTGCTCTAGTGGCCGTTCCTGGTACAGCAGGCGGTTCTGCTGGTCCACCCTGAAGTCCTGCCTCCAGCCACCAGAGGTCACCACCACTGTAGTAACACCTTCTGGACTGTAAGTGGCAGCAGCATATTTTGCCAGGGCTTGCAGTGCCACCACTGTGTCCTGGTGAAAAAGGTCAATAGACAATGTTACAAAATTAAGAAGGGGGGTCAGATGGCTGAGCGGTTAGGGAGTCGGGCTAGTAATCAGAAGGTTGTTGGTTCAATTCCCGGGCGTGCAAATTACGTTGGTGTCCTTGGGCAAGGCACTTCACCCTACTTGCCTCAGGGGAAAATATCCCTGTACTTACTGTAAGTCACTCTGGATAAGAGCGTCTGCTAAATCTAATGTAAAGAAATCTAAGTGGAATGAAAGCATGCCTACTTGTGTAGAAGAGAAGCCTCCATTGCGGTCCTGTTGCCTGACCAGCCAGCGTACGATGCTGGATGCGTAGCCCAGCCCGAAACCATCCAGCACGGGACCGGAGAGGAGGGCAAGCAGCACGTACGAGGTCATCTCCACGGCGATGGAGTTAAGGCCGGTCCCAGGAGCAGCTGTTCTCTCCCAGTGACGAGCGCCATCTGTGGAGGGGGGCGTGTTCTCAGCATCAGGAACAGTCTTCACACACAAGATCCAACCTTTGCTTGTCATCATGGCCCCTCTGAATCGACACCATGTTCTACGGTCCTGACCCATGTGCACCTGTAGCCGGTGTGCATCGGTGAAACTCACTCCTCGGGTATGTAACAGGCCACCCGCGTTAATGAATTGCTAGCTTTTCGTTGGTAGTGGTGGCGGGAAGTAAGTCGTAAGTTGGAACCCAGTGCAGGGCGAACATTTGCCCGATACCTCTAACGGAGCTTGCAAGACCACATCAGTTACACACCAACCAGACTAGTCTACCCAGGTACCTGTGATCTGGGCAAAGTGGTCCAGGTAGATCATCAGCATGTTGCGCATGTTCTGGTCTCCCGCCAAGGTGAAGGTGTAGGCGAACAGGGCTACAGTGTAGAGGTTATCCACTGGGATGGTCCGTAAGCAGCCCAGACAGGTCACCACCATGGGGTCCTGGTGACAGACACGCAGGCTTAGGGGTGTGACTATACCAGGGAGGTCACGGCAATACAGGACAGTCGTTTCCACCTACAGTGGCGTTATGTCCCAGCTCCAGCAGGGCTGCAGTGACATAGGCAGTCAGGGACACATCGTCACTCACTCCTCCCTGAAAGTCACATGACATAGTTAGCCAACAGGGCTACAACACAGTTAGCCAAGAGGGCTACGACACAGTACCTACTGGTTCTCAGTTCAGGCAAAACATGGCCAGGAATTTGGGATAAAATGTTGATCTCGTGCCGTGTCGTCCCCTTCAGGCTCCAGAGATCATCTGGTCGAAGGCTTAAAGCTTTGTGACTTTGCAGTCCTAACAGTAACTGGACAAAATCAGGGCTAGGTCGTTAATAGGTCTACCTGCTTCTCCAACCTTTACCTGCATGTCATTGTGGAAGAGCTTCCCCACAGAGGTGATGCAGCCATTAGGCTGCTGCAGACTGGCCAACCAGGACTTCGCCATGGTGATGTGGATCGGGTCGATAAAAATGAAAGGACGCGCCCCTCCGAAAGATTTCATTACGAAGGCGGTCAACCTGTGGCCACAAACAAACTTAGACGGCAGCCAGCCAAACTATGTGGTAAAGCCAGTTGAGAAATGGGATTCGTTTCGCTACTACATCATCTTGGGCATGTAGATTGGAGAGTCAGGTGGCTGAGCGGTTAGGAAATGTTGCTGGTTCGATTCCCGGCCGTGCTAAATGACGTTGTGTCCTTGGGCAAAACACTTCACCCTACTTGCCTCGGGGGAATTGTCCCTGTACTTGCTGTAAATCGCTCTAGATAAGAGCGTCTGCTAAACGACTAAATGTAGATTGACCAAGCAGACTTACCAGGTGTTCCCAGACTCATCCCTCGGGCCAAAGGCGCTGTACGATCCATCACGATGTTTGTAGTTAAGCTCATTCTGATAACCTGAAAGACAATACAAACCCAAGAGTTGACAACGCCTCACCACTTAGTCATTCAACCTGTCCCACCGGCTTGCGCCTCTGACTCACCGCCCTGCAGGAAGACTACAGCCTTGTCCCTGATCTCAGGGGTCAGTTGATGGGTGCTCCGCAGGTACTCCAGGATGTAGACGTTGGGGGCAAACTGAAGCATGTTCTGCTCTCCACAACCAGAGGGCATGGCCAGCAGGCTTCCCACATTGCTCAAGGCTCTGCCCATCAGGTCACCTGGCAGGAGGCACCAGGTGGGCTTTATTGGAGCCAATTAAAAGAATTGCGACCGATGCGGCCAGTGCAGCAGTACTGAAGGGTGACGGTACGGTACTGGGAGGTTCTTACCCAGGACAGAGAGCGAGGCCTTGGCTGATCCAATCACAAACTCAGCCGGCAGCTGCAGAGAGATAGTCTCCTCGACTGGACCCGCTGGAGACAGCAAGTGGACAAGAGCGTCACCCATTAGAAGTGTCAACATGTGCAACCCGCCAGTGTTGATATTAGACCAGTAGTAGTAGTTAGTAGCAGGCTCACCTGCAGGGCAGAGCAGAGCGTTGTAGCTGACACTCTTAGGGACCCCCTCTGCCTACAAATCAAAATGTATTTGTATAGCCCTTTTTACACGCAAGCATGTCACAGAGGGCTTCACATACGCCCATAGAGCTGCCCCTCAACCACAAGCCTACAGGTAAATACATTAATCTTGACATCTTTGAGTTCATATGGGCTTGAACCCACAACATTGATACTACAGCAACTCACCTCCACCAAGAATGTCCGGACCACCGTGTCAATGCGGCCCGACCTTGGGAACAGTGGTATGGCCCTTACCACAGTGACCAACGGCGTTTAGGGCCTCTGCACTCACCTTCACACTCACCTCCCCTACAGTCACAAACATCATCCATCAAGGTTCAAGTATTGCATGATTGAGTGCCTACAAAGCTCCTCCTCCTTACCTAGAGCGGTGGGGGTGATGAGCCACTGGAAAGTTCTTCTCTCATTGGCACACAGACACAGCTGGTACTGGCAGCCAATACATGACGTGATGGTGAACTGGTCTGATTGTGACACGTTCGCCTTCACCTGAGAAGCAAAGACAGGACATTCAGGACACCTCATCCTCAATACATGGAACCAGTCGTTCGTTATTGACGTCAGTAAATGTCGAACCCCGCCTCTTTCAAGCTGCCGCAAGACAAGAGTACAGCAGCTCCTCATTTACCATGATGCACGTGGAGAGGTAGTTGAAGACGGTGGCCCGGAGGACGAACACCTCGCCGCGGATGACTGAGAACGGGAGGGTGAGGCTGACGAAGAAAGGCTGGAAGGCTGTGAGGGTGGTACTGGGCGCCACACCTAGACCCCCAGGGGACAGGCAGAAAGCTCCAGAAGCCCATGTGGTGATGGTGTCAGGGACGGTCTTCTCAACTGTCATGGCGCCAGAGTCTCTGGAGGGAGGAGAACCTGCCGGGTTAGTCTAAAGAATCTAACAGCACCTCAGAAGTAGTTTGCACGGTCAACATGTCACAATTGAAAAAAGGTTGGTCCAAGAATTTTCATTGACGCTATACTTAATGCCAAAACATCAACGCGTCTATTGAATGCTAATATCGGCAGGTGATTTACCCAACATGCACCAGGTCCCAGATCCAGGTCTCCGGGAAGTATGTTCGCAGTGTCTCTTGGACGGCGTTTAAAACTTCGGCTTCTTTAAAAGCGATCACCCCTAGGAGAGAATGTTGGGGGTTCATGGTCGGTCCCAAAATGTCTGGGGACAAGTCACTGTTCATAAAATGCTCGAGGTTAACAACTTGTATGAAACCTGAACCCAGTATAAATGTCACGTGCATGAACATACCGTAAGCGTATGTACAGTCAATAGGCATCTGCACATCAGAGTTGGTCATGATCTTCATTCCTATATCCTGAAAATAAAAATAGTATTGAGCTACAAAAATCACGGTTAAAAACGAGCCACTTCCACCTGCCGTTATAGTACCATCCCGACAACATTGGCATCAAATGTTTGCTTGAAAACATGCCATCAAGGGATGGTATTTACTCTGAAGACTCTGTAAACATCCATCCCGTTGTTAAACATCCAGAAGTGGCCTGGTCTGTCCGCTGCCATGGGAACAGGCTTCAAGGGTTTCACAGCCATGCATGCGTCGGATTCAGGCTCTTCGATATTGTAAGTGTAGCCCGACAACTTGGAGACCGGTAGTAGGCTATACATCTGAATACACATAAACAAAGGATCACTGAAACAATCAAATGCAAGCAGTATACAAGCAAGAACTTGACAAGATGGTTCAAAAGCATGTGATCAGATAAGAGTGGCAGGCTACCGATTGGATGCTGAGCTCTGCTCCAGGCTGCAGCAGCAGGACCGATTGGTCGATGGACTTCACAGAACAGAGGGAGCCTGGCTTAGCCTTCAGGCTCAGGGACACAGACCCTCCAGGTAGTGCCTGAAGCGAGGAGAACTGCAGAGACACCTGCACACACACAGCATGAACTCAGCATAGCCAAGACACAGGAACATGACAGATCAAATACACACGTATGGAAAGATTGTTAGGCAGATTAGGAAACCTGTAATGTATAATTCTGGCTATGCTGACCACATCTGCATACCCCCACTACGCACTTCCTGTTACGAGGGTTTCAAGCATTTTATTTCCCGTCAGGGTCGGGGTCTGATCAGTCATCCAAGTGGAATCCTGTACAATCTGACAACTAAAGTTGACTCTGAACCCTAGTGGGGCCCGTGCATCTATGACTGGGTCCTACACAGGGTTGTGGAGACGAGCATACCTTGTTCTTGAGGCAGAGCTCTACATGGAAGTCCAGGCTGTCAGCCACGATCACCCCATTGGGCATGATTGTGTACACAACCACTTGGGCCACTGGGGCAAGCTCATCAACACGCTCAAGTGGCACATGCAAATTCCCTCGGTTTTCTAGAGACAGTTGACAGTATGATCAACCTACAGGAAAGGTTATACAATAGATGGGACAACAAGACAAGATTCTGTGACACTACCTGACATCTTCTCAACAGCCAGAGGGAGACGCCCACTTCTCACCACGCTGCCTCTGGACATCACCTGCAGGACACACACAAGACCAGAACAAGTTTGGTTCGTCAATGGAATCTGAGCAAACCCCCACCACTCCACATCCAGGTCAGGCTGTAAACCTAGCATAGCTCTGCTTGCTTACACGAAGCATGTCACGCAATCTTAAAATTCAGTTTGAGACCATTTCCTTGTTGGTGCTGGTGTCAAGAAAGTTCTAGCATCTCACCATATAAAAGAAGTCCAGAGTCTCCTGGCCCTCATGGAGTTCTTCCCCCTTGACGACGTAGGAAGCGAGTATGACGGAGTCGGTGTCGCAGGATAAGCTCTGGTTGGTGTACTGGAGAGACACGGAGCTCCTGCTCTTGGAGTAGAAGGGCGTGATGTAGTGGTAGGCCCAGCGGTATTCTGGGACGCGTCCAACTCTTCCGGAAGACGAAAACGCTTCCAACTCTGAGCGAGCCTGAAGACGATGACGCAAGAAAATCAGGGGCGGAAGTCGAGTTACGTGCTAAACTAGGACACACCCTTTTAATAGAGGAGAGAAGACAGACCTCGAGAGATACAGCCTTCTTCCAGGTGGTGGTGACCAGAGAGAAGGCAACCATGCCACTACCGTCTGTGGTCAGGGTCCAGTTCTCCGACCGCCCATTTTCATTCAGGATCAGGTAGACCAACTCGTTGGCAGCGAGGGAGCCGTCTGGTCCCACCACCTTGATCTGGAAATCACAGGACACAGATGACTGCAGCACTACACCTAAACCAAAGCTGTCGACTTCAAGTCCTTCGTTAGAGACCGACACCGCATATAACAGTATACATAACTTCAAGCAGTGATCATTTGAAAATGTGAAATGGATAATGTGTCGGTGTGACGTTTGAGTTGTCACCTTGCCCTGTAATAGGATGCCAGGTCTGAAGTATGAGGAGACACCCTCAAAAGTGACATCTCTGATGACGCTGGTGAACACGGCACTGCCACTGCCCTTTATGACAACCCCTGGTGGAAGGACAGACCCGTCAGGGAAGAAAACAGACATTGCACACCATGAATAGGTTCCAACATTATCAGCTTCTCCCTTTGCCTCTTCACTGACCCATTCTCCTCCGCTTACCTGTCCCACTCTCCTCTAGTTCCGCCTGCACCTCAAAGAGATCGTGATACCCATGTTGGTCCAGTCCGAAGAGAGTCACGTCCACCACTTGTGTTGCACAGCCGTTTGGGTCAGTCACACCCAGGTGATACTGCTTGCAGATGTTGTTGTCTCCTTGATGACCCCAAATAGGATAGCTTTTCCTGCAGACCTCAGCCTTCAACAAGCCCTGGGCAGGCTTCCCATATGTGTACCTGAGGACCAGCACACTCAGCTTAATACCAATGGAAAACTGGCCTAAGGGAGTCACGTGACCTGTAGAACTTACTTTCCGCACACGCTCAGTGTGACCTCAGTGTCCAGGATGGTGACGGTGGGCAGAGACACCTTGACGTCGAACTTGGGCAGAACTGGAATTGAGATAGTGTTAGAGCAGAACCAACCACCTCACCAGAGGCTTGAACACACACATGTAGGCCCCATTCTGACCATATTCTTTGAGGTCGAAGCCAGTGGAGGTCTGCTCTCCCCTCTCGTTCCAGACGGTGATGACGTATCGGCCCAGAGCGGCCCTCTGCTGTGGTGGGGTGGGAGAGGTCCACCATGCCACTGACCGTTGGAATATCCAGCCACTGATTGATGCGGTTAGAGTTGGGATCCTGAGCACCAATCAGAAAGTGTCTGGTTTCAAGAGTGGAGGGGCATTGCCAGAAAAGGGCTTGATGCATGTCTAGGGTTAGTCCTTCAAATACCAAGTGGTCTTACCTGAATCTCCACAGTTCGATACTGGGGGAAAAGAGTAACAAAGTGTTAAGCAGTTGATAAAGTTGATTCATGGAGCTACTGGAGGAAGGATGACAGGATTAAAAACGGGAGCAGTCTCAGGAGGTAGCTCACCGTCTGGTTGTACATCCCAAAACGGTCAGTCAGAGACACGACTCGGAACTGAACTGGAAAAGGATCAGAAAACATCACATATAGGAACAATGCCATCCAGCAGGCCTGGATCGTTTGTAGACTTGCAAGCGTGGCACAGACTAGCCATGCGCAACTCAGCTAAATGTTGTATTCTACGCCAAGCAGAGCTAAATAGTGAATGGGAAGAGTCTCCAACAGGAATACCACCTACCCTTCTGGCCAGGTTTGTAGATGGGCTTGTCCGTTTGGATGATGGTGATGAAGTTAGAGGGTTTAATGAGGATCTTTGTCTCCTTGCCCATTGAGTCATTATTTCCAGTCAGAGACACACCGAGAGTGGCCACAGTCTCACGCAGCACGGAGGGCACCTAAAAAAACATCACATCTAGATACGGGCATCTTGGCAAGCAAAAGGCATGGATTCAAAAACATATCCAAGGAGTTCACACCTCCAAACCCAGAAACAGCCGTGTATGAATGAAGATCTAGTTAAGTATGGAGGGAACTTGGCTTAGCGCATTAAAATGTTTTACCTTAGCCCATCTACAGTAGGCTACTTATTGGAGAAAGTGGTTCTACTGGTCTACACAACAGTTTAGGTCAACAAGCCAAGTTTACACATGAACCATAGAGCAACAGAGAGGGAAGCAGACAGAAATGTAAATAAATACCTCGAATTGGAGACAGTTATAAAGGCTCTTGTTGACTCTGGTCTCCAGCAGCGTGGATAACTGTCCCTTCTCCAGCTGAAGTGTCACCACGAGGAAAAGTGGCTCCGCAGGCTTGTGAACATGGACACACAGGGTCTCCATGCTCCCACCCACCACCTGGGAGCTCATCGTCACCAAGTAGATGCTGAGGACAAGACGTGATCAGTTGACAGCCAAAGTATGCAACTTATCTAGGGTCGTCTCGATAAATACACATTTCAAATGTTTGGTAATGGAAATAGGCAAAGTGTATTTACGATTCATTGAACATGCGCGACGTCGCAGTTTGCAAAAGCGCATACGCGATTACTAAAGAGAAGAACAGCATTTTTTGTTGCAAGACGGCCTACGGTAGGTAGGGTCCGTGCTACAAAGAAGAAAATGATTATTCCGAAAATGTTCTTCGACCGGTGATAACTAGGCCTATTAGGTTAACTGACTGGATACGTCTATTTGTAGCAGAGAACACCACCTCCAATTGGTTAATTGATTTCCCATTGCCTTCCTCCCGCCTCTTTGAATCAATCCACCAATTTAACCTCCCTAGTGAATGCAAACCCTTTGGCCCTTTACACCTGAATGACTGCCTGCAGATCTCTAGCCTACAACACTATTATTGGACTGCTATTGAGCATAGGCCTACGTGGTCCTGTATTATGGGATCATTTACATTTATTCATTTCATTATCATACTATAGGTTCAATGTATAACCTTGACATTAAATTATATTGAAGAGCTGTCAATATATATATATATATATATATATATATATATATATATATATATATATACACGTTTTAGATTGTCCATCAAATGTCATGTATAAAGACTACCCAGTGTCGGTAGACTTCATACATGACATTTGATGGACAATCTAAAACGTGTAAGCTAACACTGCCACCTGTTGGTAAAATAAGTACTGTAGCCTCACTCCAGGCAGTTTATGTTACATTCACTACAATTCCCGTTATGCTCTTTGGTCAACAGCGTCCTTAGTAACGAGGAAGTTACTAAATTAGACCGAAGCGCGCGTTGAATACTATTCAAGCCGGCAGATTCATCAACGCCAAAGCACAACGGTAAGAAAACACTCAGCTAATGTTACCAAGCTAAAAAGTAGCAACATAACTTGATGATCCTGTTTGATAAATCCGCATTGCTGACATTTTTCACATCGTCAAACGCCAGTCAGAGGGCCATAGTTCGCGAAAACGTGTTAGCTACTACTGTCAAACAATTTAGCACCACCAGACACTATTGCTTGCTAGCTACAGTAGCTAGGTAGCAGGCTAGCCAAACTTTCCGTCTTGCCATCTTCCAGATGTCGTTTGTGAGGATAGGTCGTTCGGTGCCCGGCCAGGGAAAGCGGCCACCTGTAAGGTCCAAGAAGACAAGTGCCCCCAACAAAGAGTGGGTGGTGAGTAATGTGAATTATAATTTAATGTAAAACTGCATTTAAAAAGTGTGTATTGTCAACAGTGGTTTGTAGTATTAGTCAAACGGCACACTCGAGTAAGATCCTGACTGGCTAAAGTTTACAACTACAATGTGTTGATTTTGGTGATTTGATACTGGTGACTTTCTTAAATTCCTTGCAGAGCACCGTCAACGACCTGTCTGTGCACAAGCTGACACCTGAAGAAGTGGTAAGAAATATCAGCTCCATTGAAATTAACTTAAATGTGTAGTTTAGGCGTTTAGAAGATTGATTTAACTTTGTGCATAATGCTAATAAATGCTAATGCTAAGTCAGATAGGGTATCCTGGGTTTCAGAGCCGGCGTCACGAGTTGCACCGGTCCCAGAACGGGGCGGTGGCCAAATGGGAGCTGAGGGAGCGGGCTCTGAGACGCCGCCGGAAGAACACATACCCCAACAGCCCCGGTCACCTGGACCGAGCCAGTATCAGCATCATCAGAGAGGTCAGGCGGCTGAGCGGTTAGGGAATCGGGCTAGTAATCTGAAGGTTGCCGGTTCGATTCCCTGGCCGTAATAAAAAATGTCGTTGTGTCCTTGGGCAAGGTACTTCACCCTACTTGCCTCGGGGGGAATGTCCCTGTACTTACTGTGAGTCGCTCTGGATAAGAGCGTCTGCTAAATGTAAATGTAAATGTAGAGGTGTCTGCACATGCCTGCAAATTTAGCATGACAGATTAGGGCCCTAAGTGTATTTCACCAAGTACAACATTCATTGACGGTTGTTAACATATTTGCATGTCAGCTTCCCTGCATGTCTCGTCATTAGAATACTTCTTTAACTAACTTTAATGTAACATTTTAACTGTAACCTCACCGAACTAAAGACACCTCATGTATGGTTGTTGTGTTGCGCCTCAGGTTTTCTCAGAGCACCTGCAGTTACAAGACGTTCTAGCACGTTCTGACAGAGCCATGGCTGTGGTCAAAGATCTGTTTGGAGATGCCCCACGCAGACAGACAGGTACTGTGCTCCTCTCTGTTCATGTTACAGTGCAAGGTTCAAGACAATAGGGTTTACAAGTCACAGCAACAAAATTTGCAGCACTCACCAGCCCCAACAATGGTAATCTATTGAGTGGCTGGTCAAATATGAACTGATAAAAAAGTGAATTTTGCACCCTGGTTGTGGTCCAGTAACACTGAGTGATTGATTCCCAGGCTTCCCCAGCGTGACGATGGCTCCGGGCTGTGTCCAGGACACTGACCTGCCGGTCCTGCAGAGACCAGACCCTCCTACCCAGCTGTCTCTCCTCAGCCAGTCTCTCATGGACACACAGGTGCGTCTTCCACCATCTCATTAGTGTGTGTGTGGATTTGTGTGTGTGTGTGTCGTTAATATCCATGTCTGTTTTTTGTGCGTGCCAGGCCTTAAATGAAGTGGAGCATTTAGAGGATGGAGACGATCATGAAGAAACGGACCTCTCTCCATCGTTCATCCCCCAGTCCAACATGGACAGACGCAGGTACTTCCCGTCCACATCCTCTACACTACCGCACACACTCCTTTAAAAATAAATAATGTACCTGTTTTTTCCAGTGGTATAGCTGAGTTCTTGCTTTGCTTGACATTCAGTTGCAGAGGGAACCAGAGGAAGGGGAAAGCCAAGCCTCACAGTGCCAGAGGGCCACAGAAGAGATGTCAAGCCACTCCTGGCCAGCAGGGGGCGGTAGACAACGTTACCCAGACGTCCTGTACCTCAGGGGCTGCTGCCGGTCAAGCAGGTACAGGAAGAGTTGGATGACGGGATGGAAGAGCATCTCTATATTATATAAACAACCTGTTTGAATCTATTAATACATTTTCTATGGGAAATTGAACATGATATGCTTCTAAGAATATGACTATACTTGAAAAAAAGTTTTGCTTTAACTCTTTAAAACATTTTTTTTTGGTAGCTCTCAATGCCACTGTAGCAGTCCAGCGGTTGAGGAGCCATATGGAGGCGTTAGAACGTGGCGAGCCTTCTGGTCTGGTCACTCAGGTGTTGACTGCTGACCATCCTCTCACCCTCTCCGGTAGGAGGTTTCACATGGAACTCTTTTTAGGAAGCCAACCCCGTCTCCCCAAAACGTTTCTAATACAAAGTAAGAAAACAATTTATGTCTGTGTTTGCTTGTGTGTGTGCGTGTGTGTGCGTGTGTGTGTGTGTGTGTGTGTGTAGGCAAGAAGGTTCGGTCATCCACGGCCACCAGGGGGCGCAGTGCAGAGGGCTCAGTGCTGGACGGCTCCAACATCAGCTCTCTGAGTGGAAACCAGTCCAGCCTGGGGCTGCTCCAGGGCCTCCTGGCCCAGGTGGAGGCAGAGCTGGATGGTCTGGGCCCAGCGGAGAGGCCTGTCAGCGGAGCCCCAGGATCCAGGCCCCAGCCCGGCTCCCACAGCCTCACAGGCTTCTCCGTAGCCCTGGTGTCCTCCCTGGGACGCATGGCCAGCCTCCTGAGACAGGTGCCTGGTCACACAGCGCCGTACAACCAGGCCACACCACCTACGTCTGGGTCTCTGTTCCTTGTCGAGTCGCACTAATCTCTCCCTCTCCTCCTGGCTGTCAGAGGGAGGAGGAGGCGCGGAGGGAGGCGAGGGAGAGGAGCAGGCTGGCGGAGGAGGTGAAGGAGCAGAGGGGGCTGATCGACGCCCTCACCGCTGAGACCCTGGCCCTGAGGGAGGAGAGTGCCGCCCTGCAGGTGAGACCCGGTCACTACATGAGTCTGTTCATTCTACACTCTCTATGGCTACACCTTACAGAAACCCCTAAGCTTTATCACTTGAATAATATCCAAGAGCCCTAAGTCGGTGGTGTGTGTGTGGTGTGTGTGGTGGTGTGGTTGTGTGGTTGGGTGTGTGTGTGTGTGTGTGTGTGTGTGTGTGTGTGTGTGTGTGTGTGTGTGCTCCCAGGCAGCAGTGCAGCAGCGGACACAGGAGCTGGAGCAGACAGTGGACACGGTGGTGTTGGCTCTGGGAGGCCTGGGGCTGCTGGGAGGCCAGGGGCTGCTGGGAGGCCAGTTTGGAGGCCAGGGGCTGCTAGGAGGCCAGCTGGGAGGCCAGGGGCTGCTGGGAGGAGACAGGAGCTATGAAGCAGTAGAGTCTGACACTGGGACGTTAGGTACAGCTCATCTCATCACACCGTATGTCACACACACACACACACACTTCTGTTGAGGCTATAAAGTAGTGTCGTGTTTTTTTGCCCAGGCTGCGATCGCGGATCCCACGATGCTGTTAGAGAGCCTGCTGTCCACCCTGCTGTGCTGCTCTCTCCTCCGCGTCAGAGAGACAGCCGCCAGCACTCCTCAGGTCTGTCTCTCTCTCTCTCTCTCTCTCTCTCTCTCTCTCTCTCTCTCTCTCTCTCTCTCTGTATCAGATATGTGGGTCTGTGCAGAGGTGCCCCACAGAAAGTCCTCATGTTGTTCCACCTCTCGTGTTTCCCCAGTGGTTCGTTCCCTGTCTCTTCATCAGCAGACCTCTCGCCCCGCTCCGACCCTCAGCCCCGCCCCCTCCCTCTGCAGCCTGCCCCGCCCCTCCACCGCCTCCCCTACGGACCACCACACCCACGAGGAACCGAACACACTCTCCCAGGACGCCATGCTGGCTCAGATCGCAGAGCTGACGCGCCAGAACGCCCTGATCAAGACTCAGCTGGTCCGGTCGAGAGGTCAGGGGTCAGGACACGGGTCAGGTCACGGCTCAGGACACGGGTCAGGTCAGGGGTCAGGACACGGGTCAGGTCACGGCTCGGGTCACGGCTCAGGTCAGGGGTCAGGACACGGCTCGGGTCACAGGTCACCCAGAGACCGAGGCAGCAGGAGGGGGTCTGGGTCCAGCAGCTCGGGGAGAGAGACGCCTCTGAGCGGTCCGGAGAGGCAAGCGCCTGCCCCCAGCACAGGGAGGGCCACCCCCTCAGATGGATGCTGAGAGAGACCGAGGACCCGCCCCTAGTAGGGCGGAGCTACAACTCCCACAGCAGGTGAGCGTGCCAAGGGCCCACAACAGACATTTAGATCATCATATGAACAGAATAAAGTATATTCACCATCCAGCTGCAGAATTAGGCCTTGGAAAGTGTTACCTGTAAATCAATGTTAATGTCATGGAAGGAATGAGGAGGAGGTCATGTGTCTGCTTGTCTCTCCTCTCCCAGACCGTGGAGTCTGACAGGCCGTGCGTCAGCACCATGGAACAGCGCCTCCTAGAGCTGAACCAGCAGAGCGCCGCAGCCAGGAGCCGTCTGCTGGAGCTCATAGAGCAGCAGCAGCAGAACAGCTCAGTCAGAGGGTCCCCCTCCCCCTCTGTCTCCCCCTCGGTCTCCCCCATACCTCCACACTCCCTCAGCACCGCCACAGGTACGCTGGCTGTGTTGAGCACTGGGATGTTAAAGATGAGGGCTGGGGGGGGGAAATCGATTCACGTATGAGTGATGTGGTTTTCCCGTTCCTCTCAGCCAGTGGAAGGACCCCGGAGTCGTCCGTGTCGCTGCCTGAGCAGGACCTCTCTCCGGACTGCAGTGGAGACAGGAGGAGGTGAGAGTCACGGAGGGGGGAGGTGATGAAGTGGAATGCGGATCTATGACTGATGTGATCTGTGGTTGTCGTTGCAGACCAGGCAGTGCGGTCTCTCCACTGAGTGTTGGAACACAGTCTGGAGGAGCTAGGACTCAGGTAAAGACACATTCTCGAGAAGCTAGGCCTCAGGTAAAGACACATTCTCTCACACACACGACCCCACCCGTTACATCATTCTAACAGCAGTCTCTCTCTCTGCTCCACACAGGGAGGTGGGGTGAGAGGAGAGGGCTGGTTTGCCTTGTCCACTCACGTAAGATGACAGGAGAAGCACATGCCCTTTCCCTGTTACCTGAGGCACTAACACAGGGATTGACGGATGTTCAAATATGTTTTTTAATGGTGTGATTTCTTTTAACCTATGCAAAATCATTATGTATGTAAATTAAACTTTTAACAGTGTGGACATTGGCGGGTGTATTTTATTAGAAACATTATTACACCGCAATGCAAATGCAGTACACTAATACCTCAATCAAAAAGTTTACAATTATCTCACAATAATAATACTGATTTTAGAGATAGACTATACAAAGCAGCTGAAGCAGCCTGGGAACATGTATTCATTTAGCAAACGCTTTTATCCAAAGCCACTTCCAAGAGAGAGCTTTACAAAAGTGCATAGGTCACTGATCATAACAACGAGATAGCCCCAAAACATTGCGGGTAGCCAAAACACAAAGCATACATTGTGAAAACAGATAAGTGCCAATGGGAAGAACCATAAGAGCATGTAGTTAAACAAGTTACAACTAAACAACATGAACCTCAAAATGTGCAAGAGTGTAGCTGTAGAAAAAAAAGCAAGCAACAATAATATAATTCACAGCGCATACAAGAAGTGAAGTCAGCACCAGGGTCTTGAATCTGGGGCCACGGAACACAAGCCACTGTATCGACCAAACTCAAAGAACCTCACAGTTCCTCTCCGCCACGGCAGACAGCCTTCCGCTCCTGCAGATGACCTTGACCTCACACTCTGACCCTGAGGCCGTGACCTTGAAGTAGCAGCCCTCCTCGTGGGCCTGAGCAGAGTGTCTCTGCATGACCTCCTCCAGCTTTGTCTCCTGTCCCTGCCTGTCCTCCCTCACCCACGCCGTGTTCCCCCTCCCTAGGGCCCCCCCCCAGAGCCTGGGCCTCCTCCACCCCTTCCTCCCCCAGCCCAGACACACACACACACACACATCTGGGCTCATGCACCTCAAAGTACTTCCCCTCATCGTAACCACGACAAAATACTCTGACCAGGAAGGAAGCTGGCTCGGAAGCGACGAATCGGAGGACTTCCTCAATCCCGTTGTCGATGGCGACGGGGCCCCTGACTCTGCCGACGCAGCTTAGTACCGCCCCTCCGAGTATCTGGACAGTCTCTGGGACGAGCTGAAAGGAGTGCTGCTCACCAGGTTTCAGGTACTGGCCCAGAGCTGTCTGTGTGTCCCTGTGCAAATCCAGCAACAGTGGCATGCCAAGAAGACCAGGGTCAAACTCCAGCACAGCCAGGACCCTGTGTCTCACCCCTGCGTCAAAGCCCTGCGGCCTGAACACAGGCAGGGACAACATGGACTGGATGTGTCGGGTGATGGTACTAGTGGGGGCCTGAGAGAGATTTGTAGCGCCCCCCTGTGGTTGTACTCTGTCCAGCAGGCAAGCGATGCTGAGGCAGACCTCCCTGTATTGGCCAGGGAGAGAGGTAGTTTCAAGGTGAGACCCAGGGCACAGAGCTCTGCGGATGATTCGGGAAGGTAAACCCAGGAAAGAGGTGACTCTGTGAAGCCTGTGTGGATGGCAGGAGTACACGGCGCCATCTGCTGGTGGGGAGAGCCTCAAACTGTCCTGGCGAGGGTAGAGGTCACGCAGCACCTGAGCCAGGACTCGGATGCTTTGCAGCAAGCTCTCAGTCCCCCCTTCAGTCAAACAGTCGTCTAACTCGTGGAGCAGCTCGGCCTGCACGCGCGTGCTCCCCCGCAGCAGGCGCACCGCAGCCCTCACGTCCCCTCCCAGCTCTGCTCCTGGCCCACAGTCCTCCAGGGCGTCCGCCTGGATCTCCCAGAGGAGATAGCTAAAGATTAGCAACGCTCTGTCTTCCGGGTCCTCGACTCGCCGGTGGTCCCCGTCCTGGAGAGTGTCACCGGTACACAGGTCGGTCTCGGTGTAGAACAAGGCCTCTGCTTCCAGCAGCAGCTTCAGTAAAAGGCCTCCTCTTCCAGAGAGCAGAACCCCTACGACACAAGATCGAATGAGTGCAGGAAGAACGACGGAGAAACGACTCACGTGGTTGGACTGGAAAAGCCATCCCAGCGGAACCTACTGTCTGTGGAGCACTCCCTGACCCTGGACAGGAGACGGCCGACGTCCTGGGTCTTGTGGAGGAACAGGGTGATGAGAGCCCTGAGCTGAGAGACGTCCCCCACGCCCGCCTCCTCCAGGAGGCTCTCCCTGACCGTGTGTCTGGGCAGACCCACAGCCACACCCAGCTCACACACGTTGAGGCTGGGGCCTCCACCTGGACACACACCCAGCAGGGCCAACACCTGCTGGAGCACACCTGAGAGGACACACACCTTTTTACAACTGTTCATGTCAACGTAGGGTTAAACTGAGAGCACCTCCAGGTGTAAGGAGTACCTGAGTGTGGGTTAGGGTTAAACTGAGAGCACCAGGTGTGAGGAGTACCTGAGTGTGGGTCGTTTCCTGAGACGAGCGTACCCTCTGCGTCCGTTTCTCCAGAGTCCTGCACTGCCTCAACGGTACTGGAAGCTGAGCTGACCACGGAAAGAGCCGGAAAATCCTTTGCCGGACTACTGGCTTGAAAACAGAGACACCCTCACTCACTTCTCCAGGACTGAGCCAAGCCCAAGTCAAATTCAATTCTGTTAGCTCTGTAGTTTCCAAACAGCCTTGACCAAATCAACCTCTACGTGAGTGCAACAATAAAAGAGGCCAAGTAACAAGCCCAGTTGGTGCAGTGAAGTCCTACTCTGCCCTTCATTACATTTTACATTTTAGTCATTTAGCAGACGCTCGTATCCAGAGCGACTAACAGTAATTACAGGGACATTCCCCCCAAGGACACAACTTCATTTTTTTGGCACGACCGGGATTTGAACAGGTAACCTTCTGATTACTAGCCCGACTCCCTAACCGCTCAGCCACCATCCCCACTGGGTCATTACCTCCAGGGTCGTCCCTAATGTCTGAAGCCAGCTGAGGGTCCTCGTTGTTCAGGGCTTGGTAGAAGCTGCAGCAGGCCTTCTCTCCCTTGGACAGACACATGGACAGGAGCTGATTGGTCTGCTGGTACATCGTTGGAGCTGCCTGGACCTGATCCAACTCGAACTGGGTCAGGATACCGCTGGAGAACAGGGCCAGGGAGACGGGCAGGATGGAATACCCCACGCGGGAACACAGAACGCTCAGCTGGGCCTTCAGTTGGAGCTCTGTTCGTTTGGACGAGAAAGAGATCAGTTCATCTGTTCAGCTCATTGTGTTGTTTTAACTCGAGAATATAAATACAGACACATACCTGTAGGTCCACGCTGGACGTCTGAGAAAGAGATAGAGATGGGGAGAGAGACAGGGACAGACTCATTAAGATGGTTCTGAACACTTCTAAACGGGATGGAATTATTTTACTTTCTCGTCGCACCTGTATCAGAGCCGAGCCAGGCTTTGAGGCGGGGGTAGTGCTGTTGGCAGCTCTTCAAACACTCCAGGAAACCTCTCGCTCCGGACTCATCCATCTCCGCGTGGACCACCTCGAGCAGCCTGCGCGCCCGCCCCTGCGGAGTCTTCTCCGCACGCACGTCAAAGTAGTTCTCCTGTGATAGCAGGCCGCTAGCCAGGGCTCGGTCTAGCAGAGGGGCCAGGTTGTACAAACTTTCCACCAGGATGTCCCTGGACTGCAGCAGATGTGATTTCACTGGCTGAGTTTCCCCTTGACAAGAGCCTGTGAGAGTAGACTGGTTATCTCATTACCACGGATCTTTGATCTATCATCTTAGCTAGCTGCCGGCTGAATAACTTGACATTAGGCTAAAAGGCTAGCTATATCGAACTGGAACCCAAGAAATAAAACTGTTAGAGCAGATTAAGTTATAATATTTGACAATGAGCCAATGGAATCACTTACTTGTGTCTGTTCCTGGCAATTCCATTATGTCAGCACTGTGAACCATTCTGCAGAAAAAACGTTGAAATATAATTACATCCGTTACCTTTATGATCATTTTCCAACACGTAATTATTTGTGTCAACGAGTAGGCTACTAAGCCAACAACACCACATCTACTTCCCTGTTAAGAGAAACACTTAAGGATACGCACAGAGAATACCGATGAATACCCCAAATGATCTATTATTAGATAGCTAGATGTAAATAACATATACAAAAGAAATATACACTCTATACTTAAACACTACAAGTGTATTAAATCACTATTCTTACCCAGCTGACTTTCGACACTTCGAGTTTACAACTGCGAGTGATAACTACATTAACCAGTGTGCCTTGCGACAAAAATGACTTCCGTGTGTGTTGCCTAGCAACCAGTCTTAACAAAAATGGACTCGTCTGAGAATCAGACAGACATGCCTGGTGCTGAAGGTAATTTACAATATCGCTTTGTAATTTGAACTATAAAACTGAGTTTTTTGTTTGATCCATTAAGTCTATTGTCTGTATATATAAATATATAATTTTAATTACTATGTCTTAGTGCCGCTTTTCTTTAAAGTGTTTGACCCTTCCTTTCAAGATGACCCGGGCAAAGAAAAACAGGCCAATGTTAGTGAAGCAGAAATCTCCGATGCTGACCGTCCTTCAGAAAACACAACTACCCCAACAGAAGGCGTTCAGGACTCACAGACTCTGGAAGATATCTCCACCCAGGGAATGGTTGACGGTACACAACTCATCTTTTAATTACATGTCTGTCCAATCCACAATCCAGTTGTTAATTAGTCTAACGAAAGCCACATCCAGTAAATGCATGGTAGTCTATAGCCTACACATAATCTGGTAATATGTCTGTCTGCAGCACCCACAGAAACGGAGGAAGTGCAGCAGGGAGAGAATGGCCTGGTTGAGGAGGAGGGGAAAGATAATTTAAGTGTGAAAAAGCTCCCAAAAGATATGCACTATAACTATGAAGAGCTTTACTCCAGACCAGACATCACTGCCGACTCTGAGATTCCAGAGAACCTGCTTCATCTCTCGTATCCTCTCCCATGTCCCTTCACTTGACACCACTTTACCATTTAACCAGAAGTACACACATCCTTCACTCAAGTATACAGATACTCATGTTTAAAAAGCCCTGACATATAAAAGTAGCCATTACTACTAACTGTTGGACCTCACATTAAAAATTAAATTAGAAAACAAGTTTTACAAAAAACATGAACGTTTTTTAGTTTTTTTTCAATGTAATTTTTTTTCAATCTGCTAAGGACACAAGCACACCTCACTTTTTTTTAAGGCACACATATATTTCCAAATGTTTTTTTGGACAAGTTTAGATTTTCCAGTGTGGTACCGACTTAGGCACTCCAGGGTTTACTTGTATACCTGCCCTGTCCCATGAGACTGCATTTACTTCCTTTAGCGGTGATTCAGGCACTCCTTTGGCTATGACTGTGAGCGCAGGGCCAACCTGCAGCTGCTGGATGAGCGCACGCTAGCCTTCGTGGCGGGAAACCTCCTTATATTCCTGGACGTGCGCACCAAGGAGCAGCGCTACCTCCGCTCCTGTAGTGGAGGAGGCATCGGCACCATCATGGTAACGTCTCCCACACACGCACACCCAGTCATACACTTCCAGCGTAGTTTCTCAGTTGCAGATATTATAATGACATCTAAATGTATAAACATAAACATTAAACAAAAACCTATCAGCCCTAATATAACCAATAAGCACTTTTAGATTTTCTATTTGTTTTTCTAGTTTTTGGGGTCCCCTGTCAGTCAAGGGGCCCTTAGAATCGTCTGAACTTGTCCCATGACGAATGTCCCACTGGCCTGGCCGTGTCTCTCTCTGTAGGCCCACCCCAGTAAGAGGTATCTTACTGTAGCAGAGAAGGGATACCAGCCCAACATCATCATCTACGAGTATCCCTCACTACGACCCTACCGCATACTCAGAGGTAACGACTAAACCTTGTCACTGCATCGAATCCACACGAGCTGTAGGGGCTGAGGTATCGTGGGTTTGATTGTGTGTGTGTGTTTGTTTCTGTTTGAACCTGTGTTCTTCTGCACAGGCGGGACAGGGCAGGCCTACAGCTTTGTGGACTTTAACCGTGACGGGACCCTGCTGGCCAGCGTGGGTAGTGCTCCAGACTACATGCTGACTCTCTGGGACTGGAGGGAGGAGCAGGTGATGCTGCGATGCAAAGCCTTCTCCCAGGACGTGTACCGGGTCACCTTCTCACCTGACAACCCTGGTCAGCTGACCACCTCTGGATCGGGACACATTAAGTCAGTCTGTCCGCCACTCCGAGGTTTCTCACAGACTCACCTCGGTTTTTATGATCTATTCATGTATCGTCACGCTTTCTTGTCTTAAGTAATGCATCAGATATAACTTAATTATTTGTTCGGCGCTGACTACTGAAACACAAATTTAATGACTTTATGTAAGTAGCAATCGTAATATGTAGTATTGATATATATAAGTATAATGTATTCATAGTTAATTCTAACATCATTGATGATCTCCACTTTTTCTCTTGCATTGAGTTTTTCTGGGAGTTTTTCCTTGTCTTCCTTGAGGGTTTAGGTTGGTTGAGGGGCAGCTCTATGGGCGTATGTGAAGCCCTCTGTGACATGCTTGCGTGTAAAAAGGGCTATACAAATACATTTGATTTGATTTGATCTCCTCCCCTGACAGGTTCTGGAAGATGGCGAGTACTTTCACCGGTCTCAAGTTGCAGGGCTTCCTGGGAAGGTTTGGCAAGACTGCGCTGACGGACATCGAGGGCTACGTGGAGCTGCCCGATGGCAAGGTCTGTCCGACCTCCGTCTTCACACCCAACCCATGGTGTGCAGTCTTCTAGCTGTTGTGTAGCGCTCTCTCTGTCCTTCCTGTTTGTGTGTCAGGTGGTATCGGGGTCGGACTGGGGGAACATGCTTCTGTGGGACGGGGGGCTGATCAAGGTGGAGATGTGCCGTAAAGGAGGCAGGACGTGCCATGCAGGCACCATCCAGCAGTTCTCTCTGGACGAGGGAGAACTCATAACCATCGGCACAGACGGAGCGGTCAGGGTAAGACCCGAGTCGTAGAGGTCGTAGAGGTCGTAGAGGTCATAGAGGTCATAGAGGTCAACATGGTAGGGAGGAGTGTTCACCATGCGTTGTCCATATGACAGAACTGTTCTCTCTCTGATGTGTCTGTTCGTCCCGCTCTGATGATGTCACCAGGGCTGGGACTTTGAGAGCATTGACACGGCAGACTGCAGTGACGACAGCGGGCTGTTTGAAATCGAGCCCATGAACGAGATGGTGATCGGACGCAACGTCTGCCTGTCCTCCATGGTCAAGAGCTCCCTGCCCGATTCTTTCATCTGGTTCGCACAGGTCAGAGGTCAAAGATGACACACAGTGACACTGAGCTCTCAGGTCAGAGGTCATCAGAATAGCGTCACAGTGTGGGTTCTAACTGTTTCCTCTTTGTTCATGTGTGTGTGTGTCGTCAGGATTCCAACGGAGGCATCTGGAAATTGGATCTCTCCTTTTCCAACATTGTGAGTTCCCTGCTCTCTTGTCGGCCTCAATACTGCAGTCTAGTGTGTGTGTGTGTGTGTGTGTGTGTGTGTCAGGGTATGTGTGTGTGTCAGGGTATGTGTGCTGTAACTGTGTGTGTGTGACCTGAGTGTGTGTTCCGTGTTCCGTGGTGCTATAACTGTGTGTGTGTGTCAGGGTATGTGTGCTGTAACTGTGTGTGTGTGTGTCAGGGTATGTGTGCTGTAACTGTGTGTGTGTGACCTGAGTGTGTTCCGTGTTGCGTGGCGTACAGACCCAGGAGCCCGAGTGCCTGTTCTCCTTCCACGCTGGAGTGATCCAGGGCATGGACGTCTCCACCACCAGCCATCTGATGGCCACCACCACGTTAGACCGTGAGTCAGCAAACATACACTGGGCCCTGTCGGGAATGTGATTTACAAATACTGCTCACACCCATGAACACGCTGCCTCTCTCTCTCTTCCTCTTTCTCACGCTGTGTCTCTCCGTTAGGCTCCGTCAGGATCTTTGACTTCCTGGCGAAGAAAGAGCTGACGACCAGTCGATACAAGCAGGGAGGAACGACTCTGACCTGGGCTCCACGACTGGTGTGTTTACCGATGATGTCACCGTGTGTGTGAGATTCAGAGTGGATTCAAGTTTGGATAGTATGACTATGTTGTTTCCAGCAGTTGTGACTGGAGTGCTGGTTGACCTGTGTCTCCCCGCCTGCAGGTGAACCCCAGTGGGGGGTTGGTGGTGGTGGGCTTTGAGGACGGGGTCGTCCGCCTTCTGGAGCTCTACAACCCTCAGGGTCTGCACGTGGTGGCGGGGCGCAGTGACTATGGCGACGCAGAGCTCCGCCTCAAACAGGCCTTTCAAGCCCCACAATGCACCTGTGACCGCCATTGCATACGAGCGAAATGGAGAGATTCTAGCCACGGGGGTAAGGACTGCTGGGAAGAGGAGTCCAGAGGGGTTGCTTCATGACAGCTATTGGTGAAACTTTCCCCTTCCTTCCTGTTTTAAAAATGTATTTATATGATTTTCTTCTTCTTTGGTGTGTAGAGTGCTGACTGCACAGTGTTCTTCTTCAGTGTGGGGGATAAGTACCTCCCTGTTGGTTTCGTCACTGTCCCGGGGCCTGTCCAGGGGCTGGAGTGGTCCCCTCAGTCCCACGTAAGTCTGGACTCACGGTGGATCTCCCCCTGGGACACACACCTCACTGTGATATCAAGGCATGTCTGCCTCTTGGTTATTCTCAGTGTTCATAGACACTATTCTAAGTTATTCCCCATGTTTTTGTGTTTGTATGTGTGTGTATGTGTGTGTGTTGTGTGTGTGTGTGTTTGTGTCTGTATGTTGTGTGTATGTTGTGTGTGTTTTTGTGTCTGTATGTGTGTGTGTGTGTTTGTGTCTGTATGTATGTATGTGTGTGTATGTGTGTGTGTGTTTGTGTCTGTATGTATGTATGTGTGTGTGTGTGCTCAGGACGCAAACACACTGCTGATCCTGTGTGTAAGCGGTCATGTGGTGGAGGTCCAGGCCCCGGTCCTGGAGGACCAGAAGACAGGCACCACCTATCACATCTCCGGCCTCCCGACTCGCTGCTTCCACTTCCACAGCATCAAGTCACGCATCCAGGTCTGCTAGGATCCCAGTCTGGCCTCGTCTGGCTGGCTGTCTGGTCTGTCTGGCTGGCTGCTCTGGCTGTCTGCTCTGGCTGGCTGGCTGGGCTGGGCTGGCAGGCTGGCTGTTTGGGCTGGCTCTCTGGCTGGCTGCTCTGTCTGGCTGCTCTGGCTCTCTTGCTGTCTGCTCTGGCTGTCTGGCTGTCTGCTCTGGCTGTCTGGGCTGGCTCTCTGGCTGTCTGCTCTGGCTGTCTGATGACTGAGTGCTCGTGTCTTTGTTCCAGAGGGAGCAGGAGGTTGCACGCAGACAGGCTGTGAAGGAGAAGAAGGAGAAGGAGAGAGAGGCGCGTCTGAAGAGAGCGCGGGAGCAGGAACGAGATCCCACAGAGGAGGAACTGCAGGAGGAAGAGGAGGAGGATGAAGAGTTACCGCCCATCTACATCCCCGACCCTCCCAGCCCTCTTCACTGTGGCTTTTACTCTGAGCCTGGTGCCTTCTGGCTGTCCATGGTACACACACTAACCATACACACACACACACATACTAACCACACACACACACACACACACACTCTAACCACACACACACACACCACACACTAACCACACACACACACACACCACACTAACCACACCACACACACACACACACACACACTAACCACACACACACACCACCACACTCTACCCACCACACCACCACACACACACACTAACCCACACCCCACACACACACCCTAACCACACACACACACACCACCCACCCACACTACCACCCCACCACACCCACATCTACCCACCCCACACACATCACCCCACCACCACCCTACCCACACCCACCCTAACCCCACACCCCCCCACCCACACACCCACTACCCCCACCCACCCCCCCTCTACACCACCCCCACCCCCTCTACCCACACACCCACCCCCTCTCCCCACCCCCACACTCCCCTCTACCCCACCCACACCCCCACTCTCCCACACCCCCACCCACCCCTCTACCACCCCCCCACCCCCCTCCTCACCCCCCCTCTCACCCCAGCCCCCCCCACCCTCTCCACCCACCCCAGCCCCTCTCACCCACCACTCACCCTCTCGACCCTCCACCTGCTCCCCCCTCTCCCACGACCCTCACCCGACCCCCCCACACCCACCACTCACCTCTCACCCCACCCCCACCCCTCTCCCCCCACCCCCCACCCACCCTCTACCCACCCCCACGCACCACACCTCTACCCCCACTGCCCCCCCCACTCCCTCCCAACCACCCGACCAGCACCCCCTACGCACCATCACCCTCACGCACTAGCCCCACCTCCCACCGCCCGCCCACAACCACGACCAGCACCCCATACGCCCTCTCCTCCTCTGTCTTGCAGGTGGCTATGACTCAGGGTACCTGTACCACTGCAGGTTCTCTGACCAGCATGACGAGATCCTGCTGAGCGGCAGGATGCTCCCTCCTCTTTCCTGCCCGTCCACGACACTGACCAGGACCCCATATGCACCATCACCTTCAGGTAGCTAGCTGTCCTCCCAGCTGCCCGTCCCAAACACTGACCAAGACCCCATACGCACCATCACCTTCAGGTAGCTAGCTGCCCTCCCAGCTGCCCGTCCCAAACACTGACCAGACCCCATACGCACCATCACCTTCAGGTAGCTAGCTGTCCTCCCAGCCTCCTCCCGTCCCTCGGGGATCGTCCCCCCTGACCCTCTCCTGTGATCTCTCCCCAGCTCCAGCAGAGTCTGCTGCTGTGCGGCATGCACTCAGGCAAGGTCCGGGCCTACCCTCTCCAGCCCTCCGACGCACACCTGACCTCCATGAACGCCTACTGGGCCCTCGGCGTCCACGACAACCAGTACGGACACGTACGCCAGCTGCGCTGTAGCTACGACGACCAGTTTGTGCTGACGACCGGGGAGGACGGAAACATCTTCTCCTTCAGCCTGCTGCCCCAGGAGGAGCTGCTCACGGCCCTGCAGCGCAGCCGGGCCAGGGTGCCCTCCCCCAGGGTCAGTGGGGGGGGAGGGGGGGAGGGAGGGAGGGACGGAGGGACGGAGGGAGGAGGGAGGAAGGGAGGGAGGGACGGAGGCTTCTGGTGAGACTTGGTGTCGTCCCGACTCCTCAGTAACTCCTGTTCCTGATGTGACAGGTGGGCATTGAGATGGAGGGCGTGGCCCCCGGACATAGAGGACCCTGCAGCATACAGGTGAGGGACTGTGGTGTCAGGCCTCTCTCTCTCTCTCTCTCTCCTCTCTCTCTCTCTCTCTCTCTCTCTCTCTCTCTCACACACACACACACTCTCTGTGTCTGTCGCTCTCTCGGCCGCCCGCAGCATCGAGACGGCCAAGCAGAAGCTGGAGATGGAGCGCATGCGGCGGGAGGCGGAGCTTAGGAAGGCGGAGCGTCGTAAGAAGCTGACGGTCCTCCAGAACCAGTTCAGACTGCTGCTGGTGGAGAACCAGACCCTGCCCTCACACGTCCAGCTGCACCGCACGGTACACACACACACACCACACACACACACACAACACACACACACACTAACACGGTACACAC
>CAEFZP010002230.1:62500-65000 GCA_903064625.1 Mallotus villosus
ACACCTCAGCCCCTCCCTCTCACACCTCAGCCCCTCCCTCTCGCCCCTCCCTCTCACCCCTCAGCCCCTCCCTCTCACCCCTCAGCCCCTCCCTCTCACCCCTCAGCCCCTCCCTCTCACCCCTCAGCCCCTCCCTCTCACCCCTCAGCCCCTCCCTCTCACCCCCTCAGCCCCTCCCTCTCACCCCTCAGCCCCTCCCTCTCACCCCTCAGCCCCTCCCTCTCACCCCTCAGCCCCTCCCTCTCACCCCTCAGCCCCTCCCTTTCACCTCTCAGCCCCTCCCTCTCACCCCTCAGCCCCTCCCTCTCACCCCTCAGCCCCTCCCCCTCAGCCCCTCCCTCTCGCCCCTCAGCCCCTCCCCCTCAGCCCCTCCCCCTCAGCCCCTCCCTCTCACCCCTCAGCCCCTCTGACTCCATGATCCCCCCCTGCCTCTGTGTCTGTCCCTAACCAGCGGCCATGCTCCCCTCTGACTCTCCCCTTCAGATCCACGAGAGGAAGGCCCAGATGAACGCTCGCATCATGGCCCTGCGTGATGCCAAGGTGCGGCTGGTGTCCGGGCTGCGCTCCCAGAGCCGGAGGATCAGAGCGGTCCAGGAGCGCCTGGCGCCCGCTCTCCACCGCCGCCCCGCCCCCCTCCCCTCCCTGCTGCCGGAGGAGACCCCTGAGAGGAAGCTGCTCTACACCAGCAGCACGCTGCAGCGCTACGGGGCCCTGCGGGCTCAGAGGTGGGGGGGCCAGGGCAGGTGGGGGCCAGGGCAGGGGGCCACCAGGTCATACACCAGGCATCGATCCTAATCAGCTCTGAATATGTTGGACAGGAAGATGACAAAGGGAGATGAGGTGAATGTTCACTGTTCCTATAAGCTCCCCTCTCTCCCTCTCCCCTGCAGGGCAGGAACCATGAACCAGCAGCCAGAGGAGGGGGCACCCAGTCTGCTGGAACAGCTGGAGGCTGAGAGAGATGGAGAGGAGGAGGAGGAGGAGGGGGGAGAGAAGGAGGGGACCCTGTGCCTCCCGGCCGGGGCGGGGCTGGGGGCGGGGCAGGGGGCGGGGCTGTCGGTGCTGGAGGAGGAGTGTGTCCAGGTGGAGGAGGTCAGACTACAGGAGGAGCAGGACTCACTGCTGGAGCAGGTCAGTGGGTCTGGCTCCACCGTCACCTCGCCACGCTTCACAGCGTGTCGGCTCGCTGGGGTCACGGTTCGATTCCCGTTCTCTTTCCCCTGGGACGGGTTCACATTGCAGCTGCTTTGACAGCCTTGACATCGTCTGGTCTCTAAACGGACGTGACAGCCTGCTATCTGAATGAACCCTGATGAACTAAGGATCCTGTCGTGACCCTGTCCCCCCCCCCTCCCTCCTCCAGATGGAGGCCAGCGTGTGGCAGTTTGACGCTGAGCTGTGTCTGCTGCGTCATGAGAAGCTGTGCGTGGACGTGCACATGAAGCTGGCCGACCTGCGCCACGTCACGCTGTTCCAGGAGCTGCTGCTCCTCAAGGAGTTTGAGAAGAGAGAGAACTCCCTGCAGGAGAGACTGTACGCCCGCGCGGAGGAGGAGAGCGACATCAGGGTGTGTGTGTGAGAGAGGGTGTGTGTTGGTTAGAGAGGGTGTGTGTGGGTGTGTGAGTGATTACTGTATGTACCTGTGTGTGTGCATTGACTTGTCGTTAGTGTTGGTATGCACTGTGTAGATGTGTGTATTGAGCAGTGTGTGTGTGTTGTGTGTCCCCTGGCTCCAGTCCAAGCTGGAGGAGTGCAGGAAGCAGCTGGAGCAGAAGAGGAGGGACGTCTCCAGGCTGCAGGACAGAGAGAAGGCCGTCTCCACAACCTTCCACGCCTCGCTGGGGGAGAACAACAAGTTAGCAGACTTCCTCACCAAGGTCTTCAAGAAGAAGATCAAGCGAGTGAAGAAGAAAGAGAAGACCGGAGATGACGGTGAGCGTGTGTGTGTGGCGTAGACGTGTGTGTGGATACGTGTGTGTGTGTGTGGTGTAGACGTGTGTGTGTGTGTGGCGTAGACGTGTGTGTGGATACGTGTGTGTGTGTGTGTGGCGTAGACGTGTGTGTGTGTGGCGTAGACGTGTGTGTGTGTGGTGTAGACGTGTGTGTGTGTGTGTGTGTGTGTGGATACGTGTGTGTGGCGTAGACGTGTGTGTGGATACGTGTGTGTGTGTGTCCTCATCCTGGGTGCTGTTGCGTACAGAGGAGGAGGAGGGCAGTGACCAGGACTCGGACGAGGAGTCAGACTGGGACGGAGAGGAGGACGACAGCGGCTCGGAGGAAGGAGACGTCCTGGACGACAGCGTGTGTCCTCCCAGTGAGTCCTCGTCTCCTCTGACCTGCCTGACGGACACACGGCCAGCCTGGCACCTTGCTGTGGGCCTGTGTTCACGTGTGTGTGTGTGTGTGCGTGTGTGCGTGTGTGTGTGTGTGTTCACGTGTGTGTGTGTGTGTGCGTGTGAGACTGCGACCCGGAGCTGTTCCAGAACACGGTGGATCTGCG
>CAEFZP010002230.1:70000-99173 GCA_903064625.1 Mallotus villosus
CTCTCTCCCTCTCTCTCTCTCTCTCTCTCTCTCTCCCTCTCTCCCTCTCTCTCTCTCTCCTCTCCCTCTCTCCCTCTCTCTCTCTCCCTCTCATCCTCTCCCTCTCTCGTCTCTCGTCCCTCTCTCTCTCTCTCCCTCCGTCTCTGTCTCTCTCTCTCCCTCACCAGCCCCCAGACAGCCTGTAGCACATTCTCACGAACACACACGACACGTACACACACCACGCGTACACACACCACGTGTACACATGCACACACGTACACATGCACACGTACACACACCACACGTACACACACACCACACGTACACACACCACGCGTACACACACCACATGTACACCACACCACACGTACACACACCACACGTACACACACCACGCGTACACACACCACGCGTACACACACCACGCGTACACACACCACGCGTACACACACCACGCGTACACACACCACGCGTACACCACACCACGCGTACACACACCACGCGTACACACACCCACACGTGCTTCAGCTAGACATGTTAAACAGACGTAAAGAAATAGCTCACCGACCGCTGCGTAGAGAACAATCTCAGATTATTGTTTTCACATTCTGGCGCCTTTCACATTTGTTGGTGTTAATGGCATGGTACAGACACACTCTCACACACTCTCACACACGCACACACACACTCTCACACACTCTCACACACACACTCCCAGGGGTAGGGGGGTGGGGGTGGGTGTGGTTGTTTTCTTAACCTATTGAAATTTACCCCCACTTCACCTTAATGAAGGGGGCTGGTGTCACAGAAAACACACATGGCTTCTCCAAGACCCACTCAAGCTCCCATACCTACACACACACACACACACACACACACACACACACACACACACACACACACACACACACACACACCCTCACTGAGGCCCAGTCAGTCTTAGCCTCACACACTGGTTGGTAATTAACTCCTGTAGAGTCAAGGGAAGAGTACTTGACTAAGTGGACTGGTGGTCAAACAGAGATTTGGACCAGATTGAAATGACCAGAGGCTCCATGTAGTGGTCTGCTTCCTCTAAACACTCATTGTGACTTTTCTCACCTCTCTAATCCCCCCGATTCTCCTGTCCTGGTTTTGTCTCTCCAGTTTGCTCTCTCAAGTGATGAAAACTGAACAAAGACTTAAGATAAAGCCTCAGTTTGATATGGCTGAGGTATTGAAGCGCCAAGCTCCTTCAGCCTAGCTAGCCTAGCTAACTGACTCCTGACTCCATTCACAGAGCGGCTGCTCCTTTCCTCTGAGTGCTGCAGTTCCACGATCAGTCCTCTAGAGGGCGGTGTTCCTACCACTCATGAGTTGTAAGAGTTGTAAGAGTTGTGTGTTGTGTTTTCCAATGTGTTTCCACTCTCTCGGTCTCCAAAGCCACTAAAAGGTCTAAGCAGCGCGGCCAAGTTTACTGGGTTGTTTTGTTTCTACGGTGTGGTTTAGTTCTTCTGACGGAAGACAGACAGGTTTTGTACCTGCTGATTGCAACCTGTAGTGTAGGCTAGTGTAGGCTATGCTGCTGTCGTTGTATACGGACTCCATCCGTCGATATTCTTTCTCAGGTTTGTGTTCGCTTGTGGTCAAGATGCTGATACCCACTGTGTGTGTTTTATGTGTACGAGTGCGAGGTAGAGTGTGTGTGTAAAGCGCGTCTGCATCGTGTGTGTGTGTGTGTATGAGTGTGTGTGTGTGTGTGTACACGGGTGTCCGTGTGCGTAGGAGTGTACTGCACAGCTGTGTTAGGTTGTGATCTGAAGCAGGCTGTTGCTGCTGTGAAAATATTATTGCACGTGTTTATTATTGCTTCAGTGTGAAACAGTGGGAGTGTTGTGTGTGCTGCACGGGCCGGTGGTGCTATAGTGTGTGTGTGTGTGTGTGTGTGTGGTGTGTGTGTGTGTGTGTGTAGGGGAGGAGGAGGGGCGGTCGTCTCTCTCCCTCTCCCCTTTCTGTTCCCACAGCCGGCCCCCTGCTGGAGCCCCGGTGCATCCTGGGTAACGGGGAGGCCTATTGGAGTTGATTAGTTCCGGATGGGTCCCAGATAGAGTTCTGACAGGCAGGAGAAACGAGCTCCCAGCGTGACCCCCCCACCCCCTGTCGCCGTTACAAAGGACCAGGCAGGAGAGGGCTTTTTAAACAACTGCAGCTCCACTCACTTCACTGCTCACACCCAACACTGGGCCATTATGACTCCACACCCTCACTATAGACCTGCCAGCTCCCCAAGCGGCGCTCTCATCTGCTACGGGATCGATGTGAGGTGGAACAACAAACGTAACGTTTGAAACAGAAGTGTCTAATAAAGGAGAGGGGCTTGATGACCCACTGCTTGCTGATGCCGCTGAGCCGCTGAGCCTCGACCATGCGTGTCTTCTCTGCGCT
The DNA here is from genome assembly GCA_903064625.1 of Mallotus villosus. Classification (NCBI taxonomy): domain Eukaryota; kingdom Metazoa; phylum Chordata; class Actinopteri; order Osmeriformes; family Salangidae; genus Mallotus; species Mallotus villosus. The sequence goes on from CAEFZP010002230.1 coordinate 72,407, forward strand.
ACACACCGCTAGCTAAGTGTCCTCAAGCTCTCCGTTACACATCGACCAGGGAGAAAGGATATGCCAAGATCATCAGTCGAATATCATACAGAAAATCTTCTTTTGTTCATGTCGGGTGCTTTGGCTTCCATCCCTGTGTGAACATGTAGGATCCTCATGTCTGCAGTACTTCAGGGATATCATTGATATTATCACCACATTCCCCAGCACGTCAATATCCATCTATGCAATAATACACCTATCCCCCCCCCCAATTTCCTCCTCTCTGCTCTCTTTCAGCTTTCTATCCTTTCTTTTTCCCACTCCGACCCCCCCTCCTCTCTTTCTTCTCCTCTCTCCATTCTCTCTCCCCCTCTTTCTCCACACATAATTGATTAAGAGCCGTTTTCATAAATCAATTTGGGACGCACATCAGTCAGAGCTGAATGGGAGAGCCCCCCTTCTGAGCAGCGGTATTAATCTACCTCAGCATGCCCTGCCAGTCCTCTCTCTCACTGCACACACACACCACACACACACACACACACCACACACACACACACACACACACACTCACACACACTCTCACACTCACACACACACACACACACACTCACACACACTCTCACACTCACACCCACACACCACACCTCACACACACACACTCACATCCCCACACCCACACACCCACACACCCTCTCACACCCACACACACCACACACACCCACCCACCACCCTCACACCCACACCACTCCACCCTCACCACTCTCATACCCACACTCACCTCCCACACACACACAGACACACTCCACACACACACACTCCACACACACCACACTCAGGCGTTAGAATGTGAGTTTGTTGGAAGCCCCCTGAATCAGTCTTTAATATTCAAACATCCTCATGCACACAAATCACACACAATAATCCTGCAGGCATCATGAATAGGGATCGGGGGGGACAGTGAGGTGAGAGAGCAGAGAGCAGAGCGGGGAAGAGGAAAAGTTAGGAATGCGTTTTTAGGAGGTGAGACGAGGAGTGAAGCAGAATTGAAGTCTTTGCCAGCGCAATCATTTCTGTCCTTTCCAGACAACAACATGTTGTTTTGCAGAGAGTGGCTCCATCAGGGTGTTATACTGCTGTTTATAATTACTGCACTTTTATTGTATCATCGTTATTGAGTGACATCATACAGCTCTTTGCTCTCTGTACATTAAGGCTTGTTGTTCTCAGAATGTTTTGATACAAGATGTAACCATGACACCACCCTGTGTTCTTAGGATACATAGTGCCAGATTGAAGTGCATTCTGGGTAAGGATTGCATGTGCAACAGCTGCATATAATATGGTTGACTTTCCCTCTCGCACACAATACCTCTCTTCCTCCATCTCTTTGTTCTTTAGCCTGATCTTTTGTTCTTTCACCGTACCACTCTTTCCTTCCCACTCCCCCTCTTTTACTCTCCAATCTCTCCTTCTCAGCTTGTCTACCTCTCTCTCCTCCCCCTCTCTCTCCTCCCCCTCTCTCCTCTCCCCCTCCCCTCCTCCCCCTCCCCTCCTCTTCACTCACAGCTCCAGGGCGTTGGCTTCGGAGGTAGTGAAAGCTGCTCTGCCTTTAAAAACAGTTTGTCTTAATGAGACGGGGGGAGGAAAAGGGGGGAGGCAGGTCACAGCTGAAGCCAATTGGGTCCTTTTCCTGTCTGAGTAACTGCAGGCTGGGGGTCGGCTGTGGGTCACGCTGGCCCGTCACTCCGACCGGGTTCTGGAGCCGGTTCTGATCCGCCGCTGGCCGTGTGTGCGTGTGTTGAAAAGGGGGGTGAGTAGGGGGGAGGGCAGAAGGCACATCTGTTTCTGATCTCCCAGAAAGCCTTGCTCCCCAGGCCTGGAGGTGGTGGCATGCCTGTCGACGAGGGAACGGAGGGAGAGGAGGAGGGAGGGCGAGAGGGCGAGCGCACGGTCACACGCTCCCAGTCTGCTCGCACCACCAGGTACTGTTCCATCTCGTTTTCTCTCTCCGCATCTCAAACTCTCTTCTTCTCGCCCAACTCCTCCTTTCTCTTCTCCTCCACTTCGCTTTTCCTACAACTTCTCCGCCATCTTTTCCCCAACATCTGCCCCTGTCCTCACCTCCTTCCCCTCCGTCCTACCTCCTTATTCACCCCCCCCACCGCCCCACCCCGGTGTCTCCCTCTCCACCTTCAGGCAGCGCTGGGTGAAGAGGTTGAGGTTAAGATGAAACGCCACGTCAGGCTTTGAACAGTACGCCTGTAAAACACAACGCTTAGTAACGAGCGTGACTAACAAGCTGCAGAACCCAGAGAGCAGGAACCAACACACACACACACCACACACACACACACACACCACACACCACACACACCACACACACACACACACACACACCCCCACACCCCCACACACACACACACCCCACACACACATCCCCCACACACACACCACACACACACACACACACCACACACACCACACACACACACACCACACACACCACACACACACACACCACCCCCACACCCCCACACACACACACACCCCACACACACACCCCCACACACACACCCACACACCTCACACACACACCCACACACACACACACACACACACACACATATACCTCACACACACACCCCCACACACACACACACACACACACCACCCCTACTCACACACCACCCCACACACCCCACACCCCCCCCACAGACCCCCACACACCCTCCCCCACACACCACACACACCATACACACCCCCACACACACCCCCACCCACCCCACACACACCACACCACCCACACACACACCATATACCTCACACACACCCCCACACACACACACACACACACACACCCCTACTCACACACACACACAGCACACACCCCAACACCCCCCACACCCCACACACCCTCCCCCCACACACACACACACCATACACACACCCACACACACCACACACACACACACACACACACACACACACTACACATTCACGCACATGCAGCCATTTTTCTATCTGAGCTATTTGATTGCATGCTAATGAAATGACTACTTTGACCTTGTTCCTGTGCCCACAAAAACTTTCTTATGTGTCTGTCAGTTTGTCTCCTCCCCTCCCCTCCACAGACCCCCCTCCCCCTCCACAGACTCCCCTCCCTCCACAGACCCCCCTCCCTCCACAGACCCCCCTCACTGTTCTACTTTATGGTTCCAGACACTCGGCTCCATACACCTGAGCCAATAAAGTTGAGTGCTCACGCCAGAAAGTCATTTAATCCCTCCCTCCACCCCTGCTCCTCCTTCCACCCCTCTCCCTCCACCCCTGCTCTCTCCCTCCACCCCTGCTCTCTCCCTCCACCCCTGCTCTCTCCACCCCTGCTCTCTCCTTCCACCCCTCTCCCTCCACCCCCTGCTCTCCTCCTTCCACCCCCTCTCCCTCCACCCCCTGCTCTCTCCTTCCACCCCTCTCCCTCCACCCCTGCTCTCTCCTTCCACCCCTGCTCTCCTCCACCCCTGCTCTCTCTCCCTCCACCCCTGCTCTCTCCACCCCTGCTCTCTCCTCTCCACCCCCTCTCCCTCACCCCCTGCTCTCTCCTTCCACCCCCTCTCCCTCCACCCCTCTCCACCCCTGCTCTCTCTCCCTCCACCCCTGCTCTCTCCACCCCCCTGCTCTCTCTCCCTCCACCCCTGCTCTCTCCACCCCTGCTCTCTCCTTCCACCCCTCTCCCTCCACCCCTGCCTCTCCTCCACCCCCCTGCTCTCACCCTCCCTCGCCTCTCTCCACCCCTGCTCACTCTCCTTCTCTCTCCCTCCACCCCTGCTCTCTCCTTTCCACCCCTCTCTCTCCCACCCCTGCTCTCTCCCTCCACCCCCTCTCCCTCCACCCCTGCTTCTCTCCATCCTTCCACCCCTCTCCCTCCACCCTGTCTCTCTCCCTCCCACCCCTGCTCTCTCCACCCCTGCTCTCCTCCTTCCACCCCTCTCCCTCCACCCTCTACTCCTCTCTTCCTTCCCCCCCCTGCTCTCTCCTTCCACCCCCCTTCTCTCTCCTTCCACCCCCTCTCCACCCCTGCTCTCCCCTCCACCCCTCCTCTCGCTCCCTCCACCCCCTCTCCACCCCTCTCGTCTCTCCCTCCCACCCCCTCTCTCTCCACCCCTGCTCTCTCCACCCCCCACATCCCTGTCCCTTAGGCTCTAAAACGGCCCTACACTTACATTCTCTCTACCTCTCAAACGCCTCCCCTCTCTCCCCCTTTTTACTCCCCAAGGCCCTAAGCTGCCTGGCTCTTGCCTCCCTCAGTCCCCCCCTCCCCGCCTCCCTCAGTCCCCCCCTCCCACCCCCCTCAGTTCCTCCTCCCCACCTCCCTCCCCCCAGGCTACTCCAGAGAAGTTCTTTACAGCCGTGTCACCCCTGCCAGAGCAGTAAAACCACATCTGGAATCCTACTCTACCCTACCCCCCCCATCGCCCCCCCACCCCCACCCCACCCAGCACACACACACACACACACACACACACTCAGCAAGGGACACGCCACAGAAACAAAAACACACATCCATAACGAGCTACAAACGCTGAAATAACACAGTTACCCTAAGTGAGATGTTCCTAATGAGTGGGCGAGCAGGGTCTGGAGAGAGAGCGAGACGTAGAACAGCGAGGCAGAGGCGCCCGCTGGAGAGAGGCCCCCTCGCCGGACCGCACGGACGCCATGTTGGCTCAGGCCCGGCCGCCCCGCCCACACAGACCCGGGGGCCATTTTGGATCTCGGTCAGTGGTGGAATCCAGTTGACGTCTCTGGATTCCTGGTAACCGTGCGGAGAGATAGAGGATGTGTTACTGGGCTCGACCCACGTTCTAGGACTTCCTGTCCAGGAAAACCGCTGTGTGCTCTCAGAGCGTGACTATATTTATATTTAATAAGAACCTATGTGGTGTGGTAATGGGAGGTTGGGCTACGGCCTCTCTCTACCTCGCTCTACCTCTCTCTACCTCTCTCTCTCTCTCTCTCTCTTAGACAGAGGGCTACGGCTTTGGGATGGGAGGAAATGTCAACATGAGGAGGAGAGAGAGAGAGAGAGAGAGAGAAGCGAGAGAGAGGAGATGAGAGAGAGAGGAGAGAGAGAGAGAGAGAGCCGGGAGAAAACACATGGATTGTTAGTCCACTTCCCTTGTGAGAGTGGACGATATGTCTCTTCGTGGGAGGGTGACAGACGGCACTACATGTGCGTGTTCGTCTGTGTGTGGAAGAAAGAAATGCTATTGTTCTAAGTTTTTCCTAGTTTGTTTTACTGGCGGATAGTACAGTAAGGCACGAGAAGCCACAACATTCTCCTGGCTCTTCCCCTTGTCTCTCTCACTCTGCGACTCATCAGGAGGAGGGAAAGTGAGGGGGAGGAGAGAGAGAAAAAGAGAGAGGAGAGAAACAGAGAGAGGAAGAGATGAGAGGGGAGAGAGAGACAGAGCAGAGAGAGAGAGAGAGAGAGAGAGAGAGGAGAGAGAGAAACAGATGAGAGAAAGAGATAGAGAGAGAGAGAAGAGCAGAGAGAGAGAGAGGAGAGAGAACAGAGAGAGAAACAGAGAGAGAAACAGAGAGAGAAGAGAGAGGAGAGAGGTAGGGAAGAGGAACCCCCCAGTTTCCTCCTCTCCTCCCTCCCTCCTCCTCCTCACTCCTCCTCCCGTCTCTCAGTGAAGTTTGAGAAATGAGAGAATAACTCCAGGAGAGATTGGGTTTCATTTGGAACTCAGAGCCTCTTAACCAGGACCATGTGCTGCTCCTGGGATGTGTGTGTGTGTGTGTGTGTGTGTGTGTGTATGATGCACATGTGTGTGTGTGTGCAGGAGGAGGGTGGCTTACGGCGCGGGGGGGAGGGGCTTCGTGCCGTAACAGAGCGCTGCTGCTGCGGTAGGTAAATAGGGCCTGACCCAGGCCAGCCAGTGGAACGCACCCCTCTGCCAGGTTTTGTTTTGTTTTGTTTTTCTACAGGAGGGGAATGGAAATGGGCTTTGTGAGGGGCGGGGGGGCAGAGGGGGGGGAAGCGTGTGTGTGGGACTCCAACTATTAACGAGCGCCATCGTTTTTCTAATTAGTGCTTTGGGGAATATTTCTTAAGGACTGTCGACCTCCCTGTGGAGTTTTTGGAAGAGAGTCGAGTGTGTGTGTCTGTGTGGGGTGTGTGTGTGTGGGAGTAGAGTATGCGCTGCTGCATGTGTACATTACTGTGTTTTAGGAGATAGCAAGAGAGACAGAGTTAAAATGGAGAGTGAGGACGTTTTCGCTGTGTGACTTTATCCTGACATCTGTTTTGTCTTTTCGCTCTCAGACTGAAACGATGCAGAATACATTCAGACCCATGGGCTTGTTTACATTGCACCAGGTCATGATAGAAATAACTACTTAAGCTTAACTTTCTCAACAGAGACACACACACACACAGTCTCTCACAAAGACACACCACACACACACAGTCTCGCACACACACACAACACACAGAGTCTCGCACACATACACACACACACACACACACACACACAGAGTCTCGCACACACACCACACACACACACACACACACATACACACACACACACACACACGGCCAGTTCATTAAAGTGAGGGGATCAGATCCTTCCTGTGTTCTCAGAGCTCGAGAGCAGAGGACATTTTCCTTTCTCTTTTCTTCCTTCTTCTGCTGTTTCTTTCAGTGAGTCTGCTGCTCTCCTCGAAGCTTTGATCCCCTCCAGTATCCCCCCCCCTCCCTCTCCTCCCCCTCCTCCCCTCCTCCCCCCTCCCTCCCTCCCTCCCCCCTCCCTCCCTCCCCCCTCCTCCCCTCCTCCCCCCTCCTCCCCTCCCCCGCCCTCCCAGGGCCTCCAGCCAGCTCAGTGGAGCAGTTTCCTGAGTCTGCCCAGATTAATGAGTGTGTGTGTGTGTGTGTGTGTATGTGTGTGTGTGTATGTGTGTGTAGGGAAGAGAAAGAATGCTTTTTATGCGTGTGTGTGTGTGTGTGTGTGGTGGGGAGAAATGTGTTTCATCTGTGGTCTCCAAACCAAACTTTATTTTGTGTTTTTTGTGTCTTGAATGTAAGTGATTCCACAGAACGTTGCCGTTTGCATGTCATGCAGGCTGTAAGAATCCCCAATCACGGGCCTTCTGGGATGAGATTGCAAGCTGGACTCAGACGCATGGAAAAGTAGTAAAGACCCGAATGCGCTGGCCTCGCCTGTCAGGCGCTGTTTGGGGTGGTTTCTGGGAATCAGCATCTCGCTCGGGAACATGTCGCCATGTTCACAGAGCGTGATGTTTGTAAACCAATCACATTCTGTCAGAGCAAACACAACGCAACATCCGATTAACGTTCTTCTCTCCCCCACAAATCCTGAAGTGCTAAAAATAACTTCTCTCATTGAAGCCATGTGTGGAACTTGGGGTGGTGTTAGTGGTGTGGGGGGTGTTGGGATTGTGGGGTGGGGGGGATTGTGGGGTTGGTGGGGTGTGTACTGTGGTGGGTTGCAAAATGGAGGGAGGAGAGAAAAGGATGGTATGGCAGAGGAGAGAGGGGCATTAGAGTTTGTCGTTTCAGTGGGGTCTGATAACACCGTCACATCACTCCCCACTGGAGTGGGTTTATTTACTCTCACAGCTCACTGTGTGTACACACGCACACTCTCTCACACACACACACACACGTCCTCCCTCACACACACACACTCTCTCACACACTCTCTCTTACAGGCTTACAGTATATAGTGGACATAAACATGCTTGCACACATTTACACTCCTCCACACATTGCTCTCCTGCTCAGTCTGCATCTCCCACCCTCTCTCTACCTTTCTCTCTCTCTCTCCCACCTATAACTACCTCTCTCTCTTTACCTTTCTCTCTCTTCCACCTCTACATCTCTTGCTCTCTCTCTCTAACTCTCTTTACCTCTCTCTCTCTGTCTCTCTCTCTCTCTCTCTCTCTCTCTCTCTTACACACACACACAGACACACATCTGGGGACGAGTTGTTCGAGTTGGAAGGGGTCTCTTAATGGCCAGGTGTTTCTGTTTATGGCCTGAACACCTGAGAGTGAGAGAGAGAAAGAGGTTGGGGGAGATAGAACGAGGGGTGGGGGGAGTTGGGAGTAGGGTGGTGAGAGAAAAGATTCAGAGAAAAAAAGACGGATCCTTCAGAGTGTAAAAATCTGCCAAATACGTTAACTTGTTTACAAACATTCTCTCGGCAGCTCCCAGTCCCATACATCCAGCGGGAGCCCAGTGACAGAGCCGGCATTGAGAGAAGCAGAGGCCTGTCCGGCCCATGCTAGCTCCCAGTGACAGAGCCGGTGTTGAGAGAGACAGAGGCCTGTCCGGTCCATGCTAGCTCCCAGTGTCAGGGCCGGTGTTGAGAGAGACAGAGGCCTGTCCGGTCCATGCTAGCTCCAGTGACAGGGACGGCATTGAGAGAAGCAGAGGCCTGTCCGGTCCATGCTAGCTCCCAGTGACAGGGACGGCATTGAGAGAAGCAGAGGCCTGTCCGGTCCATGCTAGCTCCCAGTGACAGGGACGGCATTGAGAGAAGCAGAGGCCTGTCCGGTCCATGCTAGCACCCAGTGACAGGGACGGCATTGAGAGAAGCAGAGGCCTGTCCGGTCCATGCTAGCTCCCAGTGACAGGGACGGCATTGAGAGAAGCAGAGGCCTGTCCGGTCCATGCTAGCTCCCAGTGACAGGGACGGCATTGAGAGAAGCAGAGGCCTGTCCGGTCCATGCTAACTCCCAGTGACAGAGCCGGCGTTGAGAGAGGCAGAGGCCTGTCCGGCCCATGCTAGCTCCCAGTGACAGAGCCGGTGTTGAGAGAGACAGAGGCCTGTCCGGTCCATGCTAGCTCCCAGTGTCAGGGCCGGTGTTGAGAGAGGCAGAGGCCTGTCCGGTCCCAGAAAACCTGCTGCTGTCAGTGTCTGTTATTACTCACTGTGTTCACCCACAGTACACACCATTGTGGGATCCCTCCTTCCATCTGTAGTACGTAATTTCAAAGAGAGATTGTGTGTATGTGTGTGTGTAAGCAGTGTGTGTGTAAGCAGTGTGTGTGTGTGCACGTTTCTGTTTATCCACACCCCAAGTGGATGTATTTTGTGAACAGAAGGATGTTATCTCTGTGATCTCTGTCTTTTCCTTTGTGTCTCTGTGTGGCCTTTCATCCACATCTGGGCCGTCTGATAAAGAAGACGTAGGACACAGCTTGGTGCTTTCGACATCATATCGCAATCCCAAGAGGTATCTTTAAAGGTTGTAAAAAGAATACCAGGATGAAGATGTACAGACACAACATTGCTGACTGAGTTTGCTGACCGCAGAGGCGGGACATCCGTCGGGAGCGTGTGATTGGACAGTGGGCTGGCGGGAGGGCGGGACATCCGTCGGGAGCGCGTGGTTGGACAGTGGGCTGGCGGGGAGGGCGGGACATCCGTCGGGAGCGTGTGATTGGACAGTGGGCTGGCGGGAGGGGCGGGACATCCGTCGGGGAGCGCGTGGTTGGACAGTGGGCTGGCGGGGGGGCGGGATATCCGTCGGGAGCGTGTGGTTGGACAGTGGGCTGGTGGGAGGGCGGGACATCCGTCGGGAGTGTGTGGTTGGACAGTGGGCTGGAAGGCAGTGTCTGCTTATTTGATAAGAACTCGTCCGTCCACAAGGAAAATAAACAGAAGAGTGTGCTGCTACTGGAAGCTCAGGAAGAGATTTTACTAGAGCACAACACAATATTTACACTGCTGCTCGCTCACACACACACACACACACACACATAAATACACACGGACAGAGTACAATCGCAAAGACACACACACATACACACCCCCACACAACACAGATGCCCGTATTCACAGTGTACACAAACACAAACACATGAAAGTGAACGTTTTGACAGGGATGACGTGTAGTTCTTCAGATCCACTCTCAGGCATGTTCGTGTTCGTAAAAGTCATCTGGTGATTTGTTTGCATGCAGACGTGTACGCATTAGTGTGTCCTGAGTATGCCATGCCATGTCGGATTTAGTTGTGCGTGGTTTGGCCCGTGTGTGTTGTGTAAACCTATTTGTGTGTTGAAGTATTTAACTTGGTTTGTGTATCTTTCTGGTGTGTGTGTGTGTGTGTTTATGTGTGTATTCTGCTTGTTTGTTTGAAAGGGAGGGGGACCCGCCCCAGGCTGTGAGTGACAGATAGGATCAGCAGAGGCTGGAGCTCCTTATTGGGCCTCGGTTCTGAAACCGCACTGTGTTCTCTGTCCTCCACAGTCCTCACACTCACACTCTGTCCTCCACAGTCCTCCCCCCCCCACACTCACAGTCCTCCCCCCCACACACACAGTCCTCCCCCCCACACACACAGTCCTCCCCCCCCACACTCACAGTCCTCCCCCCCACACACACAGTCCTCCCCCCCACACACACAGTCCTCCCCCCCCCACACACACAGTCATCCCCCCCAACACACACAGTCATCCCCCCCACACACACAGTCATCCCCCCACACACACAGTCATCCCCCCCACACACACAGTCCTCCCCCCCACACACACACAGTCCTCCCCCCCCACACACACAGTCCTCCCCCCCACACACCAGTCATCCCCCCCCACACAAACAGTCCTCCCCCCCCACACTCACAGTCTCCCCCCACACACACAGTCCTCCCCCCCACACACAGTCCTCCCCCCCCACACACACAGTCATCCCCCCCCACACACACAGTCTCCCCCCCACACACACAGTCATCCCCCCCACACACACAGTCCTCCCCCCCCACACACACAGTCATCCCCCCCACACACACAGTCATCCCCCCCACACACACAGTCCTTCCCCCCCACACACACAGTCCTCCCCCCCACACACACAGTCATCCCCCCACACACACAGTCATCCCCCCCACACACACAGTCCTCCCCCCACACACACACAGTCAGTCCCCCCCACACACACAGTCCTCCCCCCCCACACACACAGTCCTCCCCCCCACACACACAGTCCTCCCCCCCACACTCACAGTCACCCCCCCCCACACACACAGTCATCCCCCCCACACACACAGTCCTCCCCCCCACACACACAGTCCTCCCCCCCACACTCACAGTCCCCCCCCCACACTCACAGTCACTCACAGTCTTCCTCCCAGCACTGGGGGGAAGTGGTGACTAGATGACACACAACTGAACACACACACACACCTGAACACACACACACACACACACCTGAACACACACGCCTGAACACGCACACACACACACTCACTAAAGAACTGTGCTTCTCTGCGAGGAAAATAACTGACGACCCAACGTGAAAATGTACACCTTGTTTCACATCACTTATTTAGTCCCAATCATGCACACACATGCTCACACACACCTTCTCTGGATGAATCAGTGATGCGGGTCGGGCTGGTGCCAGGAGGCTTCCTGTGTGGGTGTGTGAGTGTGTGAGTGTTGTGAGGGGTGTGAGTGTGTGAGGTGTGGGAGTGTGTGAGTGTGGTGAGTGTGGGAGTGGTGGGAGTGTGGTGAGTGTGTGAGTGTGGGAGTGTGGGAGTGTGGTGTGTGGGGGTGTGGTGTGGGTGTGGGAGTGTGTGAGTGTGTGGGTGAGTGTGAGTGTGTGAGTGGTGGAGTGTGTGAGTGTGGTGAGGGTGTGGAGTGTGTGAGTGTGGGAGTGTGTGTGAGTGGTGGTGTGAGTGTGGCGGGTGAGTGGTGTGAGGGTGGTGTGAGTGTGTGACGTGTGTGAGTGTGGTGAGTGTGTGAGTGTGTGGTGGTGTGTGAGTGGTGAGTGTGTGAGTGTGTGAGTGGTGTGAGTGTGTGAGTGGTGGTGGGTGAGTGTGTGCGTGTGTGAGTGTGTGAGTGTGTGCGTGTGTGCGTGTGTGAGTGTGTGAGTGTGTGAGTGTGTGAGTGTGTGCGTGTGTGCGTGTGTGAGTGTGTGAGTGTGTGAGTGTGTGAGTGTGTGTGAGTGTGTGCGTGTGTGAGTGTGTGAGTGTGTGAGTGTGTGGGTGTTACTGCTCTGGGATACTGGGCAGTTTGTGTTCCTGCTCTGATTTGAAGACTCTGTAAGTCAGAGGGTGAGATCATGCTTCACTGCTGACACTGAACATAAAGAAGCATTGAGAGGAGTGAGACCATGTCTAGAGGTAGAGGGAAACAGAGACCTGAGTTTGCACACACACACTTACACACACACACAACACACACACACACACACACACACACCACACACACAGCCGGGAGTATAGAGGGCTCCAGAGGGCCAGGGAGACTATCGTTTTCGCTCTTAATTATGACCGTCTGGCAGAACGGAGAACAGGAAGGAGACGAGGGAGAGGGAGAGGGAGAGGGAGGGAGAGGGAGAGGGAGGAGGGAGAGGGAGAGGGAGAGGAGAGGGACGAGAGGGAGAGGGAGAGGGAGAGGGAGAGGGAGAGGGAGAGGGAGAGGGGGAGAGGGGGAGGGGGAGGGGGAGGGGGAGGGGGGAGGGGGAGTGAGGGGGAGGGGGGAGACGAGGGGGAGGGGGGAGGGGGAGGGGGAGGGGGAGGGGGAGGGGGAGAGGGAGAGGGAGAGGGAGAGGGAGAGGGGAGAGGGAGAGGGAGAGGGAGAGAGAGGGAGAGGGAGAGGGAGAGGGAGAGGGACCGAGGGAGAGGGAGACGGGAGAGCGGAGAGGGAGAGGGAGAGGGAGAGGGAGAGGGAGAGGGAGTGAGAGGGACGAGGGAGAGGGAGAGGGAGATGGAGAGGGAGAGGGAGAGGGAGGAGTGAGGAGGGAGGGAGGGAAGTTAAAGAAGAAATAAGGGAGCGAGAGAAAGAAGCAAGATGGATGAAGGGAGGATTAGGAGAGGGGGAGTACGAGGGGGAGTCCGATAGAGACAGCAGGGGAGGGAGAGAGAGATCCAAATCAAACCACATGTTGGGAGGGTCTGTAGATGATAAAACCAGGTGCTTGATAAAAAGAGAACATAAAGCAAACTTCAGTCGCTCTCTCTGTTCTCCAGCCGTCTGCAGTCCTGCATACCTCCACTCCCCGTCCTCTGATATACGACCTCGGCTCTCAACCTCTCTCCAACCTCTTCGACCCTGCCAACAACGTGACCTTACGTCCTGGTACCCGATGTTACCATGTTACTCTCCTCCTCTCCAGAGGATGCCAGCTTCCATGTTAAACTTTAGCCCAGCGCCATAAGTCACGGCACTCCCTTCCCTGCAGGTCCTGACCTGGGCAAGGCAGAGCTGATCCAGGACGGTCTAGTCCACCCCCCCCCCGGCTGCAGAACTGTGAGAGAGTGAAGTTGAGCTGGGAGAGGCTGGGATCTGACTGGCTCCAGGTCCAATTAGGACAAGCGGCTTGACAGAGTTAGGGGTCAAAACCCTACTGGAAGAAAGTCACAACTTCTTCACAACCTCCCGCAGCAGAAACGGCCGTAAAAGTATTCGGTGTTCAAACAGGCATCAGTTTCATTACTGCGATCCAGAATACTAGTTCTCAGTTCTGCACGTATCGTCGTTGTAACGTCAGCTGGGTTGCAGAACAACCTAATAACGATAAGATTTTTCGTCCGAGACAAACTGGAGACAGAGAGGGAGACATTCCACACCTGGAGACGTGCAATCACTCACCCCGACCCCCCCCCACCCACCACCCCCACACCACCCCACAACACCCCCACCCCAACCCCGCCACCCCCTGGTTCGATGTTCCAGCAGCACAATCACACAGGAATGAAAACTAATAAAGACATATCCATAGACAGTATATCCTTCAAACCCGCTCAGCCTAAACATCCACACATGCATACATGGGTGCATACCCACACACACACACACACCCCCCCCACACACACACACACACACACGTGTGCACATTCTCACACAAGGGCACGCACAGCATAGAATGAGAAAGAAATTGCGGCAAAGCTCCAGGAAATGAAGAAGTCCTGAGGCGGACAAAAATTTAATGGTCTCTGTGAACACTTGTAAAAAATATAAATAAAAAGTACCTAACTTCTTTACTTGTAATAACTTCCTTAGAACTGCACTGTTCTGCGAGTGAAAGTCAGTACTTTGAAACTCTAGGACTTCAAGTACTTCAGTGCTTACTAAGTAAAGGTGGGCCTCAATCTGCCAACCTAGCCCCTCATCCATTATGGCGTGAGGCCTGGTTAGAAATATGGTGTTGGATAAATGGTAACATCAAATAAATGGTTTGAATGAGCTACATTACAGAATAAGATAAACTAAGTAGTGTTTTTCTTTAATATTGAACTGCTTTTCTTGAGTCTTCTCACATGGTTACGTATTCAGCTTTCAGAAACAATATGTAATTTTACATTATGTAGTTATATGTAGGCCTACTATAGTGACATGGGTCATGATGTTGTAGTAATTTACTTTAGGCAACTATCAGACTGTGTTAACGTTCAATCACCATGGTAACATGATGACACATTGAATATGTCATAAATGCATTCCCTGTTTATAAATGACAAACATTTGACTTATACTCAGATCCATGAAGACATCGTGAAGGTAAGACCTCGATCCTAAATTATACATGCAAGCTACTTTAAAACATTTGTTTAAAATGAACTTTGAATATATGTAAAAAACCATCATATCTGCGCTCATATACACATCATATAAAGGTAAGATCTCGATCCAAAATTAAACATGTAAGCTACTTTAAAACAATTGTTTAAAATGTACTTTGAATATATTTGAAAAACAATCATATCGGCGCTCATAAACACATCATATGTTAGATCAGGTTAGATCTCGATCCAAAATTAGACATGTAAGCTCTGATGTAAATCAAATCAACTTTGAATATAGGCCTATTTGAGGGTGGCCGCGGCCGCGCAAGAACCTCGCAAACCTCGGCCAAAAGATGGCCAAATTCATGTTTACGTCTACTGAGGGATAGCCAAACAATAATTAGGATATTGAAAACATTTTCACAATGTTAGCCTTTTAGTGTAAACATAGCAGATTTACAAACGGGCTTTTTCCAGTTTGGCCTCCAATCCAGACCATTGTTCTACGTCATAATGGTTAGAATGTTTAGATGAACGCAGTGACGTCCGATATTTTCTCAACACATCAGTAGCACAGCGCGTACTTATTGTTACGCATCTTTCCTGAAATATCGAATTTTCTATTTATTATGAATGTAGTAGCAAAGGAACAATGAATCCGGTTGAGAAGAAAGACACGGTATCTCTGATGATGGAGGAGAAGTGTGGAGAAGTCCTCAGGGCCACAGCTGAGGCCAAGAGGCCCACTATCAGAGAGAGGAATCTGGCCAAGATTCAGAAGATCAAGATGGAGAGGAGGGCATATGAGAACGCGATAGAGGAGCGTCACCAGAAGCTCCTGACTGAAGTTAAAAACCTCAGATTAGAAATTGCAGAGAAGGATGAAAAGATCATCCTCCTTTCCAATGTGAAAAAGGAGGCCTTCCAAGTGACACAGAAGGAGCTGCAGGCTTTCAAGGACGAGCTGATGGAGATGGCCCTTGTCATGAACAGATTGCGATGCACTCAAAGGAGAAGGACATGCGATTAAGAAAGGAGCTGATGGATACATGTGCAGAGATGGAGTCTGCAAAGAAACAGGCTGCAGACACAGCTGAGGAGCTGCTGTCTCTGCAGAAGACGGCCGACCAGTTGGCAGCCGACCTGGAGGCCCTGCGGATGACGGCCGACCTGGAGGCCCTGCGAAAGACCGCCGACCAGTCGGCAGCCGACCTAGAGGCCCTGCGAAAGACCGCCGACCAGTCGGCAGCCGACCTAGAGGCCCTGCGGAAGACCGCCCAACCAGTCGGCAGCCGACCTAGAGGCCCTGCGGAAGACCGCCGACCAGTCAGCAGCCGACCTAGAGGCCCTGCAGGCCCTGAGCAGAAAGCCAGCTAGGTGCCAGTCGCAGGAGACCCAAACCGAGGTAGTCCAGTCGTGTCCAGGGCCTAAACTAATCCTTTGTGTGCATAGAAACAAGCCTTCTAATATGTCCTGTAACGCATATTGGAGTGTAAACCCTGCATGCTCCCTTGTGTACTGGGGTAGATGTGTTGTATACTTTGTGTTTTTCAGAAATGTATCGGCAAAAAGAAGAAAAAGAAGGGTTGCTGCCTAGCCCGCCTGATGTTCTGGAGGAAATCCCAGCATGCGTAGCAAGAACACCTTCATCCTCCGCCCTCGCCTCCTCCCTCCCTACAACCTTCCTCCACCACAAACCAACACCATCTCGACCCTCTATCACAAACCACCACCATCTCTACCCTCTATCACAAACCACCACCATCTCGACCCTCTCAACCCCACCCACCCGCACACAAACCACCACCACTCCGCTACCACACCACCACACAAACCAACACCATCTCTACCCTCTATCACAAACCAACACCATACTCACCACAAACCAACACACACCACACAACACCACTCTACTCTCTACCACAAACCTCCATAATCTGTACTCTCTACCACAAACCTCCATAATCTCTACTCTCTACCACAAACCACCACCATCTCTACCCTCTTCTACCACAAACACACACACATATCCTTAATCACCCAAACACCCTAACCCTTCATACATGGCATCATGCATATCAACATTCTTGCATGCAGAATAACTCAATAAAAGATGCCTCCCAAAACTTAGGGTCTTGCTTTTTCCTTCCTCATGATAGTTCCATAAGCCTGTGTACTGACCTAGTAGATAAACTTTCCATGGAATCACATGACATGGTATGTGTTCTAGAATGATAGTTACGAAGCTCTGTGTGTCTGTGTCTGTGTGTCTGTGTCTGTGTGTGTGTGTGTGTGTGTGTTTGAGTCATCTGGGGTTTTGTCACACTGAGGAAGGCACACAGCTGCACAGGTCAGCATGAGACCAGGAGTGAACGGGGTGGTTGCCATGACACCCAGCTGACTCTTGGCTCAAGGACACGACACCTGGCACCTGAGGGTCCCCTACCAACCCTCAAAGCACTCCATGACAACGCCTTCAAAATGCTTAATTTTGCTTGACAAACACAACCCCTCTGTACAACTGAACACAAAACAAGACTTCAGTGATATTGTCAAACCACAAACAGTCCAGCTCACAGTGCTCTCGTTGTACAGATCCTCACTAATACTGTACCCCAGTGTTGTTTTAGACCACAGCCTCCCGCGCCTTAATGATGTAAACAAATCACACCCCACACAGCCTTCACTCTCTCTCCTCGCTGCTCACTTTCTCACACTCACTCATTCTCTCTCTCTCCCCCATTCTCCGTTTCTTTAATAACCACATTCATAATAATCTACATGACAATCTCTGGCAGACTATAATGAGACTCTGGGGTAACAGGGGTTAGCCCTGAAGGGAAGCAGTGCATGCTGGGATAGCAGCCTGCTGGGAGAGAGGCATTCTGGGAGGTGGTTTCCTGTGCGCGGGGCCTCTGGGGGCTGCAGTATGGTTAATAGGGCTTTCATGGTCGGCCCACAAAGCCTTTTGTCCAGGTCTAATTCAGCCTTCCCGGCATGGAAAGTGGGGGAGGGGCACCATGGAGAGGTTTTTGGTAGGGACCCCCTCTCTCTCTATCTCTCTATGCTCTCTCCCTCTCTCTCCCCACTCTCTCTCCTCTCTCCCTCTCTCTCCCTCTCTCTCCCTCTCTCTCCCTCGCTCTCTATCGCTCTCTATCTCCCTCTCTCTCTCTTCCTCTCTCCCTCTCTCCTCTGTCCGTGTCTGTCTCTCGCTCGTTCCTTCTGACTACAGTGTGTGAGAGGAAAGGAGTTCAGGGTGGAGTAGAATGGGACAACCACATACACACTGCACCCCGAGAAGCAATAACAACAAAAACATTGGCAAGCTACACTGAGCATTAGCAAACCTCTACACAACACTGGATAACACCCTCTAAACTCTGGTGTCCAGGCGACCGTACAGAGTCACATGTCGAGCGGGCTGTTTAAACTGTAGATCATGTTAAGTAGGATTCATTGACACTCAATGAAATGATTTAGATAATAGTCATTTTGCTTTAATAGTACTATAGGACAAGCTGGCTGGACCTACCGCACACCAGTAGACACACACACACACACACACACACACACACACTTTCACCTGAACAAGAGCAACAGGTGTCAATTAAATGCCATAGCTAGCTGATCAATGGTGTCCTGCTGGGTTGGAATAACCCCTCAGGTACGTAGTGGGAGTTCTGACATTCATGAGCAAGAGAGGCAGACCTCTTCTCAGACCCCCCCCACCAACTGCCCTTCATCAAACCCTGTGATCTTAGTCCGAATAGTCAGTTATTAATGAACTGGACAGGAATGGCTCAGTTCGGCCCCCTCAATTCAAAGTGCGTCGATTGAAGTAAAGAGAGAATTCCGTAGAGAGACCGTGCGGGTGTTAGAGCTGTGATCACTGTGGTATGAGAGAGGGAGAGAGAAGAGGGAGAGAGGGAGAGAGGGAGAGAGGGAGAGAGGGAGAGAGGGAGAGATATGCCTCTGGCTGGGTCTCTCCCCGAACACAACACACCACCACAGCTGCGTCAGAGGGCCTACAGGCCTCAATGGACGGGGGTCAATACAAACTCAGTGGGGACTAAACGCATACCAAATCAGGGGGAACAGACCAGTAGGAGAGAGGAGGGGGGAGGGGGCGATTTTTTCTTCCCCACTACCCCGAGAAGTTTTGGGAACTTGTTTTTCAGAGCGCTGTCGTCAAGTTTGGGCTGCGTGTTACGGAGTTAGAGCCCTAACTTATAGTAGTATTGTTGACCATCACGCACATTCATTAAATATTCCCCGCGATGGAACTTGCAGGCTGTGTTTCTTGAGAGAAACGAGAGCGGTGTACTCAACTTTGGGATTTGCGAGCGAGTTCCCTATTGTTCTGATCCCTCCTCCTTCTTGGGAAGTGGGAGGAACCGAAAAGGCGTCCCAAAAGGGAGAATTGTTTGAGAGCTCAGTCATCCAAAAACGGCCTTTCAATGTGAGAACTTGGGGAGCCGAGCAAAATGTCGGTACTATCGCAGTAAATTAGTAAAGCAACAGCGCTTTAGAGGGGAAAAGAGAACCAAAAAGTGTTTTTGGACTTTACATAGAATTGGAAAACAGAAGATTGTGTTTTCGGAGGTGTGAACACCAAATATAACACGTTTTGGTAAGTTTGTACTCTAATAATACTCAACTTGGTTTGCATGCTAAGTAATAGCAAAATGTAGTTTTTATTACAAACTAGTTGTGTTCTATGGTGTTGATGTTTTACCTACACGTTATTCGGAAATCAGTTGTGACAGACTGTTGTATATTTTCGTTATTACGTGTGCATGAGGACAAATCGCTGACTTTTTAGGTGCATCAATCGCTTTGTTTTTACGTTTCCAAGCTATTCAACTGTTTAAATAATAAACATCTGAGTAGGTTTGCACGCATATTAGACAACGTGTATATGTATGAATGGGCATATAGTTTTGTGGCAGGCTTTTTATTTGGGCAAACCATTAATGTTAGAAAGAGAAACATGGAGTGATGGAGCGGCCAGCTCGGGGTTGGTGCTTTACTGTTACCATGCCTCGCGCTTTAGATTGAGTTATTTTCACCAAATCTGTGCTTAAACGTTTTGTTCTTAAACATTAATAGGTTTTGTTTGACTTATAAGATGAATTTACCTTTGACTGGTGGTGAAGTTTTTCCCGTTATCGAGAGTAAAGACAGACTTATTTTTGAAGGCCTGAGTCCCGATCGTTACCATTGGTGGAGAGTAACAGAAAACAGACATGGCCAAGTGCTGCCAAATGTCCTCCCAAGATCTCTAGTTCCATGCCTACATTTTCTTTATTAGCCCGTTTTAATCTACTTAGCTGTACAGATTTTACTTCTCATAATGCAAGGTTTCAGTTCCACGAATTAAAAAAAGACCCACTCACTAAACCAAATATCCACAGTGTAAGAATAACCTAATTACAATAAATTGACAGCTGCTCGAGCGTTCTGAGCCATCAATGCGATGGAATTCTAGAATCTTGGAGCTGTCAAGAGCGTCTAAACCGCCATTTAATATCATTCTTTTATTCGGGAATGATTTAATGAGAATCCAGCGCCACTAATGAGCACTTGGCCTGTCCGCTTGGTGTCTGTCACATAGGGTGACGACGGGGGGGCATGGAGGAGCTGCAGGAACAGCCGTAGGGGCTCGAGTTTCAAACCCCCAGGTGTCGTTTTGTTATTTGGATTACATTTACCATGACTGACTCCCATAGAAATTGCTCGTCAATACGGTGACAAGACTGCATGTCAGACAGTAGGGGGATTGTTTCAGATGGATCAGTGTCACTTAGATTAAAAGTCGAAATGAATAGCCTCTTCCAATTAGGCCTTGCCGTTTATCCGGTCATGATTGGCGCTGGGATCTGACAACTGTAGAAGGAAACTTGTTGGGTTGCAAGTTTGTTGTTGATCATTGGTCGTCGGGTGGATCAAAGTAAATCCTTAATTGATCCCAGTCTGATTTTCTGGTTGGAATCCAGTCCCCTGACCTTATTTGGTTGCAGTTATGAGCAGTCATTAGTTATGCACCGATGAACACACTGATTTTACTGTGCCATGGTCTGGCACAACGTTAACCTTTAACGGGAAATGAGCTCGAGCTCTCGGGCAAGGGCCTATGCCAACAACACCATACTGGTTAGTTATTGTATATAATCAGTTATTACAACTCAGAAACAGGCTCTGAAATGGATTATCCCGATACGTGAGATACGGTCAGGTGTGATGAGGTCGTTGAGAGATAAATGGGCTACTACTACTTTAATACGGTAGATTGTTGAAAGGCCATATTATGAATTTAGCTTTTGAACCTGTATACCCTCACTGAACATTTATCTGTGGAGGTTTCACTGATAGGCAAACAGACTACCTAGTATTTGTTAAAGTTGTGTAAAGTTGTAATCTTTCATTGAAAATGTGTACGACTTTATGTCTCACAAAAATATAGATGGCACTATTGACTGAGAGTAGTGCATGTGGACTGGATGTCTGCTCTGACTGGGCCTGAAACACTCTGACTGGGCCTGAAACGCTCTCTTGTTATCTTAGAGGGTGTAACATTTCTGTTAATTTACAAAAGGAAGAAAAAAAGGCATCCTCAGGCCAGACTTTCATCTCTGAAACAGCAGGTACACTCAGGCAGTCATAACAGCCTGCAGGCAAGCTATCTGCGGGCCTGTGTGTGTGTGTGTGTGTGTGTGTGCTGAATGTGTGTGTGTGTGTGCTGCATGTGTGTGTGTGTGTGTGTGTGTGTGTGTGTGTGTGCTGCATGTGTGTGTGTGTGTGTGTGTATGTGTGTGTGCTGCATGTGTGTGTGTGTGTGCTGCATGTGTGTGTGTGTGTGTGTGAGATGTTTCCTCTCCAATCAGGGTTATCTCTTTACAGAGGAATGCACTGCTTGTCAGTCTAGTTCTGAACAAGCTACTTCTCTGGATCACCGGCATCTTTTTTCAAAAAGTGTGTGTGTGTGTGTGTGTGTGTGTGTGTACATGCTTGGTGGCAGACCTATGACTATGATAGTACCTGTGAGGGTGACAGAGCTTGAGGACTTCAAATCTACTGCTACTTCACAACTGTTACACACACACACACACACCCAAATATGGCTGTCCTGCAAGCCTGCTCCTCGAGCCAGACCTTATTGCGCCCGTTGACAGATTGTGCATCAGGGCTGGTCTGTTGACAGATTGTGTGTGTGAAGGCCAGGCTACATGCCTCCGATGCTGGAGGGTTTTAAGTGTCCAGTCAGACATTCAGCCCAGAGAGGGACACCTGGAGCAGCAGGTGTCCAGGGACCAGGGCCCTCCCCTGGGGGCCAGGAGCTGACCTGCCCTGCATTCCTCTCCTCCAGACCTCCTGTCCCAGACCTCCTGTCCTTACTCTGGGCCGGGGAGAGGGAGGGAGGGAAGCGAGGACAGACATGAAAGTGAGAGGAATGGAGAAATGATGAAAGAGCTAATGATGAAGAGAAAGGAAAAGAGAACGGAGAACAAAGGATTAATTTGAGAAAACGAGAGAGAGAGAGAGAGAGCAGAGACAGGGACAGAGAGAGAGAGAGAGGACAGAGAGAGAGAGAGAGAGAGAGGACATTCCTCTGTGGAATCCAGCAGAACAGTTGACTTGCACGTATTGAACAATCGATCAATTTTTTTATTTTACGATTCACTAACGCATCCCAGAAGTATGTTAAAGCTACCCATCTTAAACGATCAGAGGTTATTATTGAAACACAGTTGTTGTGATCTTCAACACACACACAAACACACACACACACACACACACACACACACACACACACACACACTGTTCTATTGTGTGACTAGGAGACTGACATAGTGCTGTTAAATCATTGATAAACTCCAGACACTGGTAAGTAAGCAGTGTGTGTGTGCAGACAAACAGCCCTCTGTGTGCAAAGTAGATATTTGTACAAAGATTAAGGACCGTTAAAGGAGCCAAGAGCAGCAGTGACACCCTCTTCCAGACTATCCACACACAGGCACGAGATAACACTACTACTGAAGCTTTCACACCCTATCTCCTTCACTCTCTCAGCCCCTCTCTCAGCCCCCTCTCCTCTCTCTCTCTCTCCTCTCTCTCTCTCTCTCTCTGTCACCCCTTCACTCACTCCTTCACTTTGTCTGCATGTGTTTGTGTTTAGTGTGTTACGATGGTCTCCTTCGTTAGACGAACAACAGCCAAGTGTGGCAGGAACAACACAGAGACCAGAGCTGCTGCACGACACTTTCTTAATCCTTTAGAGTTGCACTTTCATGAAAAGACACTGAAGAGTTAGATTACTTTCTAATACTTGTTTTTTTAACCTGAAGGCAAACTAGTCTCTCGTGCTGCTGTTATGGAAGAGCTCCATCGTATCTTCTTTTATTACAGTGTTATAAGCCGTGACTTTGTTGTTTTACTGTATCACAGGACCCTGTTCTTTCTTATCTCCCTTCATGTGACTGTATTCTCTCTGCACCGGTTACTTCTCCTCTCCTTCCCCCTTTTCAATTTCCTCTCTTATCTAAACCCAGGCCGTATCTGTTTCACTCCCCTGCTTTTACTTTTACTTTCTTCTCTCCTTTTCCCTCCCTCCCTCCCTCCCTCCCTCCCTCCCTCCCTCCCTCCCCCTCCCTCCCTCCCTCCCTCCCTCCCTCCCTCCCCTCCCTCCCTCCCTCCCTCCCTCCCTCCCTCCCTCCCCCTCCCTCCCCTCCCTCCCTCCCTCCCTCCCTCCCTCCCTCCCTCCCTCCCTCCCTCCCTCCCCTCCCCCAGCCTCTGCTATCCCCCCCTCCTCCTCCTGGTGAATAATGGGGAGAAATTGCTCTTGATTTATAATTGGTTCCATTCACACTGATGTATGAGCTGCCAAAGGAGCTGGGGCCCCCTTTTAACCCTCCCCCCTCTCTCCCCCCCCCACCCTCCCCCCTCTCTCCCCCACCCTCCCCCCTCTCTCCCCACACCCCACCCCACCCTTACTCTCCCCCCCCCACCCCACCCTTACTCTCCCTCCACTCCTCTCTCTCCACCCCCCCCCTCCACCCCTGATGTAATGAAAGTTGTTTTAGCAATTTATTTTATTAATATTTTTTTTCTTAGTAACTCGTAATTGTCAAAATAGTCGACTGCATATATAGTCAGTTATTTCTAGTGTTATGTCAATGGACCACATCTGTGGTGAAACTGGTGATGTGGCATTTTGTTGCTGTTTGAATTGGGTTGGTGTAATTTTTTTCTGTGAGAGTATGCTTTTATCATCCACTGTGTTTCATGTATGTGAGTGTGTGTGTGTGTGTGTGTGTGTGTGTGTGTGTGCATGAGAGTGTGCGTGTGTGTGTGCGTGTGTGTGCATGTGAGTGCGTGTGTGTGTGTGTGTGAGTGTGTGAAATGTTGGGAATGAGTTGCTTGTCTCTTCTTCTCTGTCTCCAGTATGGGAGTGATTACTGTGTGATCCTGTGCCCAGTCTCCCAGTCTCCAGTCTCCCAGTCTCCATGCTCCCAGTGAATATTCTCAGAAATTTAACGTTTTCCCTACAGAGATCGTTTTCCCTCCAGAGATCCAACATGCGCACACACACAAACACACAGGCACATTTGTGTTACACAGGCAGTGGAACGCTTATATTAGAAAGGCTCTGAAAGTTGATCCCACTTTCCAACGATGTACTAAACGTTTGAGCACATATTGTAAAAACGGTGAGAAATTAAAAAGCAGTGGTTTGTGTTGGTGCTGGTGCTGATGAACACACACTGATCAGTAGCTAGCAGGCTAATGTGAAGAAAGATCGTTCCATCAGGTGGTTCTAGTTCCCATGGTTTGGGAGGACACCATTGGCATCCTGTGCCCGCTAGCCTGAGGAATGTGGGAAGGAGGCGGTGGTGGGGGGGTGTGGTGGTGTGTATCCATCGCCTTCTGAGGTGGTGCACCTTAATTAGCCTTCTCTGGTTAATTCAGCCTCGTTATCTAAATTATGCAAATGCAGCGGTGCCTAATTGATTCGACTTAGCTTGATCCTCCTCGTTAATCCTCGAGATGGGTCTGTAGCTCGTTAGCAATGTAGGAGGGGTGGAGGGGGGTGGGGTAGAGGGGGGTGGAGGGGAGGCTTGTTAATACTTTGTGAAGGGTGCAGTGATGGGGGGGGGGACTTTGGAACCTTGTTAGAGATGCTTTTGATGTCAAGTTTCTGGCATGGGACTGAGGGAGAGAGTTTCTGTCCGGCGGGGGGGGTGGGGGGGTTTGAGGCTCCTCCACCTGCCTGGTGAACGGTCCTCTGCCAAACTCAGAACAAGGCCCAGAATGTTCCGTTCCTGCTCTGATGAGAGTACTGGGATCGAGAGGAACACACCCGCCTCTGTGTGGTGTAGAAGCTACGTCATGGTTACAGTGAGGCGGCACACACGGTGTAGCCTGGACGACAGCGCGCTGTAGAAGAACGTCTTGACGACCGTTCCCTAGCTGCACAGGTGTGCTCAGAAGATCAGCAGATACGGTCCTAGTTTCTGTCCGCTGCTGGTCAGTGTCTCTTGGTCAAGAACGTTGATACTGTCCGGCCCAGGAGCGTGTGGCTCCATCCCCCCATGCCTGTTTGAGACGGAGCTGGCAGGCCGGCCTGGCTGGTTGGCCCGGTGGCGTGGTTAACCACGCTGGTAGTAATCCCCCGCGCCCCCCGCCAGTCTTAGCTAAAGGCCAGCAAACAGATTGACTGAGCGGGGGGAAAATATGTTGGACATTCGGCGTCGCTTTCGCACACGCTCTCCTCACACACACACACACACACACACACCACACACTCTCATTGACAGACCCTGCTCTCTCCTCCTGCTCGCCTGCCAGTTGACTCCCCCCCGTTCTGCTTTCTCAACCCCCCACCACCCTCCACCCACCCAAGTCTGCACCTCTCCTTCACCCATCTCCTTCACCCATTCCTAAGGCATTGACTCCCCCTTCACCACACACACACCCACTACTCTCCAACCTCTTGGTCATTTAGACACACACACACACACTCTCCTGGTCATTGAGCAGAGCCATTAGCTCCTCTCTGGGCCCTTCAGAGCAGCGTCCCCCTGTTCTCTGGGGGGCTGCGGGTCTTTGTCCGCGTTGGCTCACTGCTTTACAATGAGTCTCCACTCTATTAAGGTGCGTTCTGCCTGTTAGCGTCGCCTGGGGCAACCGGCCTCCCGCATGGCTGCTATGCAGCGCGGCATTGTGGGCCGCGGGCCTGAGCAGGGCCGTTGACCCGGGCACTCCTCACACTTGACACCGCATGTGTTTTATCTAAAGGGGGGGCTTTGTGGTGTTTGGAGAACCCGAGGAAGAGGGGGGGGGACGTAAAAACGAGTAGAAAAGAGACCGAGGGAGGGGAGGGGGGGGGGTGCGATAAATATTCAACAGCTCAGCTTCTCAGAAGGAGTTGCCTGCCCTGCCTCCCTCATCCTCCCCCTCCCTCCTCTCTCCCCCTCCTCTCTCCCCCTCCTCTCTCTCCTCTCCCCCCTCCTCTCTCCCCTCCCTCCTCCTCTCCCCCTCCTCTCTCCCCCTCTCTCCTCCTCTCCCCCCCTCTCTCCCCCTCCTCTCTCCCCCTCTCTCTCCCCCTCCTCTCTCTCCTCCCCCTCCTCCTCTCTCCTCCTCCTCCCCCTCCTCTCTCCCCCTCCTCTCCCCCTCCTCTCTCCCCCTCCTCTCTCCCCCTCCTCTCTCCCCCTCCTCTCTCCCCCTCCTCTCTCCCCTCCTCTCTCCCCCTCCTCTCTCTCCCTCTCCCCTCCTCTCTCCCCCTCCTCTCTCTCCATGCCAGAAAGCAGATGGAATGTGAGAGCTTGGGGAGGAGGCTCCAGTCTGGTTTTATCCAATTAGTAGGGTTGTCAAATGAATTTAATCCACAGAGGCAGTGGGACAATGGAGCAGGCAGTGGCCCCTGAGGGCCATGGGGCCCGTCCCCTGTATCACGGCCACAATGAGACTGCTCTCTCACGTAGGGGCGGACTCACACTCATGAAGTCAACTGCACAGATCCACGGATTTGCACAGGAGCACAAAACTACTCGGTTCAAACACAGCCAGAGATACACATACTAAATATTTGTGTCCATGTGGAGTCACAATCACACAAACACACACAGACACACACACTTGACTCTGTTTTTAAATCAAAAGAGCTGCGTGTGTGTATGCTCTGGTTTTTATCAACCTCGGCCATGTGGAGGAGGAATGAGAGGAGGAGTGCTGACTCTCTCTCTC
>CAEFZP010002231.1:0-40000 GCA_903064625.1 Mallotus villosus
ACTCAGCCGCTCGTTTTCCTTCTTTACCTCTTGGCGAAATTCTCTTTGAAGAAGGAGGATTCTCAAAGGAACAGCCCTTCGAAAACAGTTATTTATGTAGATGACAGGTTTCCCTTTTTTTGCCTTCGTGGTATCTGGAGGAGCGCTGAGACTGACAACCTTCTGCTCTTTCGTTTGTGTATCATCTGAGCTGGGTGTTTGTGTATCATCTGAGCTGGGTTGTCCCAGAGCCATAGAAAAAGAGAGTTGCGACACTTCCATAGACTCCCATTGTTATCGAGGAATGCGGATGTAAAGCGACCATGAGGCGACCAATAGTTCCTAGCATCGTATTTTCCACCGTTGAACCCTATTCATTTTCAGTGTCTCCGAAGTTAGTTAGCTGGTAAATTGACGAAAATCCTGATTTTTTTCATATTTTTATCACCACATATCAATTGTTATTAGTAGTATTTCTTATAGCTAGCTTTAGATTAAAAAAATCGTAAGATTATAGCTTGTTAGATTCTAAATGCAGTTAGAGCTAGTAGGTCTAGTATCTAACGTAGAGCTAAGCAACACTTTTACTGTAGATAGCTAGAGAGCACGGGTTTCATAACCAGAAGTCCGTTCGTTTGTAGTCTGTCATATTAGTTCTAGTTATTGGTGTTCGTTGGCATACAAAGTTAGTCTTCTCTTATAGTACATATGATTAGAGCTAGCAACAATGAATTGCAGATCGTCCAGCTAGCTTTCAACACTCGGCATGAATTTCAGGTCCACTCACTAGCTAGTTAGCTCAACTATGCATCTACTACTGCATCAATCAAAAGGATAAATTACCTTGTGATAAGATCATCAGCGTGAAGTGTGGATGATGAGAGTAAACAGAAAGTATAATTGCATGGATAACTTTAATGATGGTTAAACGTTAAGTGGAACAATATAGTCCTCATTAGGTTTGGCATGTACAGTATGGTAGCTAGCATAGCCATTTATAGCTCAGCTTCACAATATTGTGTTATGTATTATATAAGTTAATGTAATACATAGGCCTACATGTTACAACAAACCAGTAAGCAATTGACATTATGTGTTAATATACCGTTATTATATATATATATATCGGTGAATCGAGATGGTGCTACTGTCTGTCCCGCCGAAAAACCATTCAAACAGGTTGACAGCAGTGGGGGTTTTTTTAACTACAGCGAGCTACCGGAACCACGTGACAAAAAAGCTCTAGCTTTTTCCAGCGTTTCACTGGCAGTGAGTGTTCACAGTGTTGTATTTCACTCCATTTTACACCAAAAACGTCAGGGAGGACTTCCTTTTGTAGATACGACTCAGCCGAAGATAGCCAGAATGTCGGATGTCTTCAAACGAGCTGGTTTCAATTGGTAATTTGCCTGAGAAAGCGACTTCCGTTGGCCAGCTTCATTGAAAACCATTCAAACAGGTTGACAGCAGTGGGGTTGCTAGGAACTATTGAGAGCTACATGAACCACGTGATCACGTGTCGGCGAGATCATAGCGTGTCGCAACTCTCTTTTTCTATGGCTCTGGGTTGTCCCGTTGTCTTCTGCAGCTGTTCACACCTTCGCTCCATCTCCTTTTCCAAAACCTTGAGTAACTCGGCCAGATTCCTCTCCCTCTCTTCCATCAGGACCTTCAGCCTTTCTTCCCACCTCCTCCCGATCTCATCCTGCTCCTCTTTTAAGTCTCGTTCCGTGGACATGAATTCCTTCCTGTCTGGATCTGTGCCTGCCTCAGAGCCAGACATGTCGCACTGCAGTTTGGTGCATGCTCTAGAGTCGTCGGGCAGAGATGCACGACTCGGGGAGCGAGGAGTGGGCGACTTAGGGCCCGGGGAGGAGGGGACCTTCTTCCTTCGACGGCAGGCAGTGGGTGGCAGTGGTCTGCTGATCTGCTCCTCTTGTAAGGCAAGTTCGGTGGACATGATTTCCTTCCTGCCTGGATCTGTGCCTGTCCTAGAGCCAGACATGTCGCACTGCAGTTTGGTGCATGCTCTAGAGTCGTCGGGCAGAGATGCCGGACTCAGGGAGCGAAGAGTGGCAGACTTAGGGCCCGTGGAAGAGAGGATCTTCTTCCTCAGACGGTGGGGAGGGGGTGGCAGTGGTCTGCTAATCTGCTCCTCTCGTAAATCACATTCCGTGGACTGGACTTCCTGCCTGCCTGGATCTGTGTCTGCCTCAAAGCCAGACATGTCGCATTGCAGTGTGGCACATGCTCTAGACCCGGGCAGAGATGCACGACTCGGGGAGCGAGGAGTGGCCGACTTAGGGCCCGTGGAAGAGAGGATCTTCTTCCTCAGACGGTGGGGAGGGGGTGGCAGTGGTCTGCTAATCTGCTCCTCTCGTAAGTCACATTCCGTGGACTGGACTTCCTGCCTGCCTGGATCTGTGTCTGCCTCAAAGCCAGACATGTCGCATTGCAGTGTGGCACATGCTCTAGACCCGGGCAGAGATGCACGACTCGGGGAGCGAGGAGTGTCCGATTTAGGGCCCGTGGAAGAGAGGATCTTTTTCCTCAGACGGTGGGGAGTGGGTGGCAGTGGTCTGCTAATCTGCTCCTCTCGTAAATCACATTCCGTGGACTTGACTTCCTGCCTGCCTGGATCTGTGTCTGCCTCAAAGCCAGACATGTCGCATTGCAGTGTGGCGCATGCTCTAGACCCGAGCAGAGATGCACGACTCGGGGAGCGAGGAGTGGCCGACTTAGGGCCCGGGGAAGAGAGGATCTTCTTCCTCAGACGGCGGGGAGTGGGTGGCAGTAGTCTGCCCGTCTGCTGCTCCAGAGGGACCCCAGAGTTGTTGACAGTCAGGGAGGTCATTTTGGTCGGTTCCAAAGCTGGAAGTCTGCCTGGCAGGACCTTCACTGTGGGGCTTTCACCATTCTCCAAGACCTCAGAGCTTTTACCCTTCTCCAAGACCTCAGAGCTTTCACCCTTCTCCAAGACCTCAGAGCTTTCACCCTTCTCCAAGACCTCAGACCTTTCACCCTTCTCCAAGGCCTTCATTGTGGGGCTTTCACCTTTGTCCAAGACCTCAGACTCCAACCCTGGATCACTCTGTTCGATGGGAACATTAGAATACAGTAAAACTGGATTTCTTCCTTTGGCTTACATAGAAAAATACCACAAACAGTACATAATCTTATTCAACGTATACAGCCAAGTCTATATTTGTTCTATCCATTCATTGAAACCTCAAAGTGAATGAATTCATTCATGCACAACTCCTAAATGTTAAAATAATTACTGCATGTCCACTAAGCATTGTCCTCAACATTATTGGACGCAAATAAGATAATCATCCAAAGAAAACAAACAAGTACAGTGTTAAAAAGAAATCCTTACCTTTTTGGACATCCTCTTCAGACGACACCTAATTTCCTGTGAGAGCGTTTTGGAGATGTCCTCCACCTTGTCCTCCAGCTGAGTCTGGCTCTGGTCTCCCTGTCGTGTGACCTGTCTCCCCAGGTCCCTCCCCAGGTCCCTCCCCAGGTCCCTCGCCAGGTCCCTCGCCAGGTCCCTCGCCAGGTCCCTCGCCAGGTTCCTCCCCAGGTCCCTCGCCAGGTTGTCCAGCTTCTCCTCCAGGTCCCTAATGGCCTGCTCAGAGGCTCCCGCCTCCATCCGGTCCTTCTGAAAACCTTTTCGCCCCAGAATCTTACACTCCAAGAGCTCATGGTCTCGCTGCAGTTTCTGCAAAGTCTCGGACACTGTTCTCATGTGGCTTTGGAAGCCAGGAATGTCACATTTGCATGTGTCAGGCTGTGGATGAGATGAGACAAATATACCTTTTGTATGCTGACATTGAGAGGAAATACATTAATATTAATACATTGATTGTCTAGATTTGGATCAAAATCGACGTTGTGCTTACTGGCGGTTTCTGTTTCCAGCAAGGAAAAGGCATGATGACCTCCTTCTGGGTTTCAGG
The DNA here is from genome assembly GCA_903064625.1 of Mallotus villosus. Lineage (NCBI taxonomy): Eukaryota > Metazoa > Chordata > Actinopteri > Osmeriformes > Salangidae > Mallotus > Mallotus villosus. The sequence continues at coordinate 3,942 of CAEFZP010002231.1, forward strand.
TTGACCCCCTTTGAAAAGGCAAAACAGAAATAAAAATCTTGTAATACTAACCTGCCAATCAAATATAGGAACAACCTATCAGGATTCTTTCAAATGGCAGCAATGATTCAGTTAACCACTTGCTCAGAAGACCACTTCAAACAGTAAATGTCTTATTCTGCTGTCTGTAATACGGATTACTGCCGTCAACTCGACTCTCAACACTAGTTTTTAGTATGACGTAGTTGGTGATGTTTATTTAATCGAATAACGATTGTGACGTCTCATTGCACTTTTCTTGTCTGCGCAGATCCAAAACCCCGGCAAAACCCCGTCCCCCTTAGTTATCGCTGTTAGCCCGTTAAGATTTGCTTTTTTGTACAGCGGGTTGTGGAAAGTAACGTTGGACAAATCCTGCATCCTGGCGTCACGTTTTAAGCTTTGCAACATCAACACACTGGTTTTTTGGAGATGAAACAGGTGTATTTCAAGTGATAAACCGTATTGACGTTTTGCTCTACATAGGCTATCTCATTTTGTCTAAGAACATATCAACATTTCATTTCTAACATAGGACAATCATTTAAATGTCAGACTCACCTGAATTGCAGTCCGCTGTGATGAAGAACGATATGTAGAACGATAGATAATGTCGATATCTTAAATAGCGTTTGAAAACGAAAACCTCGTCAATGTAATGGGCATATGCAGGGACAGAAAGTTAACGCGCTTCTGACCAAATGCTTAGAATTGTGTAATTATATGTGTTTGCATTCCATTATGACGTAGGCCTAATGACAGATGGCTCATTCCAGAATTGTGGGTACATTTCAGGTATTGAAAAAATACGGGAAACACTTGTGATTTTTTCCAATTCAACTTAATTATTCTGATAGAACACAATCTTAATGTTGTATATTTATTGTCTTCTGACCTCAAACTTTTATGATTTAAAATATTTATTCTCAAAAACATCATACTAACAGTAAAGTCGGTCAACTCTGTTAGAGACAAATTGGGTCAATTATATAGAGTAAAATAACAATCTATAATTTAAAACCTTGCCCTCCCTAAGATAACTTGTGTCTCTATATCCATAAATTAAACTTTTAGACTGATAAGAAAGAGACTTTAAAAAAAAAGTAAACTATGCCAATGCATTTAACTGATATGATGTCAAGATCGTGTCCTTTTTCATTAAATGTAGCTTTAAAAATTTATTAAATAAATTGTAATTTATTGTGGTAAATATGTAAGTTATTTCATACTGTCCAATCAATTTGATTACAATAAAATGTATTTAATCATCAATTTTAAATAAAAACATAACTCAAACAGAGTTGACATTGATGGTAACAGAGATGACGTTCATAACAGAGTTGACCACCCATAGTTACAAGACAAAAACAATTACACATTCACCTTAACTTCCGGCTTTATTTGAACATTTAAACAACATTTTATATACAGATTTTTTTTATTATCCTAAATAATAAATCAGGGATAAAAATATTTCATGAATCTGTAACTGAAATAATGGTGTGCGTCTTGTACCATTCTGACAGCCAAGAACTAAGCCCAAAACCAGTGGCAAACGCAACAAGTCAACACAGGGTTTTTACTGGCTCAGAATGGGCCTTTGGGGCCTTTGTGAGAACACTGAACAACTTTTTTGGGGTCGCAACAGTAAAGGCGAAGAGTTTGTGAATTTTAAGAACGGTGTGGGGTTGAGAAAGGGGAGTTTCAATGATCATTTTATTGCGGTTATTTTGTTTTCATTTGATCGAGGGAATCAGTAACATAAATTGAAATGCAATCAATCGCCCAGCCCTACAAGAAGGATGACTTGTATTAGGCTGAACTAGAAACACATTCGGAGAGGTTTTAATTTTCTGTATGCAGGAAAAACCCTGAACACTAGCACTAAGCCCATCATCCAAGACCTTCAGGAAACGTGGCAGCCATGTTTAACTTTTTTTTAGCTAGTCAGCAGCAATTTCGGCCCATATTTCTCGGTCTATCTCAACATGACGTCCCGTCACAGCCGTTGGCTGTGGAATTAATCTGAGAACATCATCGAAGAGATACCACAAGGTATCGTCGCGGTTTGGCCAAAAGAAACGATTCCTCCCAACATTGTGCATGCATTTGACCATTGCATGGGTCTCGTTGACCTCGACAATGGTCCCAGGATAAATGTCATTATCATACTTAATGACACACCACTGCCCAATGACATGTCTGCCATCCCACATGATGTCATTTGTTGCCTGCACACGCTGCTCTTCATTGGGGACACCAAGGCTGGGCTGGACATCAAATTCAAACCTTTGTGTATTGTGACATGTACACTCGAGTATCTGCCTGGTTGAACAAAGACAGCTGATATCTCTGTAGATGACCTTTCCTGGTGTCAGAGTGATGATCTGATGAAGGCGCATTGTCGAAGAACTGGGAGAACTTTTGGCATCTTCTTAATAGCTTTTTCCACAGCCTCCTCACCAACAAAGAACAGCTTTATTGAGGTCTGGGAAGTCAGAAGAGACTCATATAGCTTCCTGGCATCTGGAATGTCTTCCCCTGCACAGACTAACCTGTCGGCTGTTCTTTTCAAAACCCCACCCACCCCATCTGGAGCTCCCTTCCCGTGACTTGCTTCGAAGAAGTTCCATACTCCCTTCTTGAAGCCCTTCTTGTGTAACTCCGTGCTCAACAAGTAAAAGTTGCCCTTTTGACGGTATTGTGTGCATGGCCCATCACTAAAAAAATGAACAACAGTCACTGATGGGTGATGGCTTTTGACGTGATCCAGAACAGGGGCCAGGTGTGTCCATATAGCAGGTGGACCTTTCTCCTTTGACGCTGAGATGGATGTAAAGCACACATGTTTTTCCACTTCACCCACATGAAGGATCCCAGTGTGAAGCGTAGCCTGCTTCTGAGATGAGGCGAAGTGAACTGCCTGAATCTCTGCTGACAATTTGCATGCATAATTCTCGGAGAAATCGATGTGGATCAAACACTCATGAGATTTCATGTTTTTCTTGAGCTCACGGTAGTGAATGTACTGTGTTTTTATATTGAATTGATGTCTCATGAAAACTCTCAGCTGGTTTTGAAACATCTCATTAAGGTCTCCTAGACAACATTCCATCTCCTTTTTCACAGTCATTCGGACTGGTTGTGATTCTTTTTCACTGTCCTTGTTTTTCTTCCTCCTTTCTCCCAGTTCAGTTGTCCACTGAGTGAACCTCACCAGTGTTTCAGCATCATAGTCACAGCTGAACTGACATTGCTTCTGCATTTGTCACATGCTCCATACATGCATTCTTTGCTTGCAGCGTCACAACTTAATGAGTTGGAGATTATTTCCAAGTCACTTGTGCCAAGAAGCTGGAGAGTATGAAGCTTCTGCACAATGAAGGATAAGTTCTCGTGAATTTTACACAGACATGTTTCTCTGTCAGATATGGATGGGTGGACAACCCAGAAAGGACGCATGAAACAGAAAAGTGCATATGACAGCTGAATTGATGGATTCTCAAGAAGGAATTTGTGATGTAGGTTCTTTATGGTATCATTTAGAAACCTTTTCTGCATTTTTGCTTTTCGTCTTGTGATGGTTTGATTTTTTCCTGCAGTCAAGCGGCTGACATCATCTCTCAAAAAGAATTATTTTACATCCTTTTGGAGCTTGCTTTGTGTGGATCTATATTTTCTTCTTTGAAAAGGCAAGTCCCTTTGGTTTTTCTTTCCAAACCGCTTTCTTGAAAAACCAAGTGAGATCTGTGTGGTTTTCTGGAATTTGTAGTTTTTTATTATCTTTCCTGAAACAATCCGTGATATCATTTGACGCACTCTCTCTTTTTTTGTGTCTTGATACTTCTTTCTTATATTTTCTATCAGCACGTTGTGATAAAGGAGAGTTCTTTGAATTTCTGCAGGGACTTTATGTTTTCCTATTTGTTTTCATGTTTTTGATCGAGGGGAGTCCGACACAGGTGTCAGTCTTTGGATGCGTTTTTGGTATTTTCGGACAGCAGTCGTTTTCTTTTTCAGCAAAATCTTCAATTTTTCGATTTCTCTTTGTAATTTGGAGTTCTCCCGTTTTATTTTTCTTCGTCCAGACCGCTTTTGTCTGAAATAAAAATTATTATTTTTCCTGTCTTTTCAAAAAATAGATTTTCCTTTTCTCATTCTTAATGTGAGTTACTGTGCGGTCACTCAAAATATTATGGAATCATGGACATATGCACTGATCTAACCTGGATGTCTGTTGTTCAGGGGCTGGTTCAGGACTTTGTGGTGGTGTCAGCTCTAAAAGTCTCAGCCTTCTTGCTCTGCACTTCTGCTGTGCCTCTCTCCAATACCTGCGCTTTGATCTTTTCTCCCTTTCACTCAACTCTGCAACCGTGCTTGCTTGCCCTGCAATTATCCTTTTCTTCCATCTATTCCTGTCTTTGCTCAAATTTTGTGCCTTCCTTTCAGGGTTGGCATCTCGCCGGGCCCTGTACTGCCGCTGCCTTTCAGCTGCTGAAGGCCTCATCTCCCTAGAAGATAAATTACTCACTTCTTTATCCTGAAATTGTGTAACACAGATGTACTTGTTGCAGTAAAATAACCTAGAATCAATAATAATCAATAATGATAATCAATTCTATCAATTATTGCCAAATACTTACGTATCGTCTACTCTGTTGCGTATCGTCAACTCTGTTTCAATCAAATTGACAGTTGACCGTAACAGAGTTGACAGTAACAGAGTTGACATTTTCCACCATTTTTTACTTTTACTCCATTATGCTAAGCTCACAACAGATATCAGCTAGCATTTCTTTAAATATAATTTAATATATATTCATCATATATATATACTTTTTCAATTTACTGAGATGATCACTGAATATTAGCGTAACATATTTGACGAATAATGAATCTACTGTTGATGATTTTTCAACATATTACTAAATGATGAGAGAAGAAACATGAACATACCTCACTGTCTTCCAGAGGTTTCCCGCCAAAGGAAGTGACATCACTGTGCGCTGGTCAAATGCGTTTTATGTGAACACTTCGGAGATTTAATTCAGTTTTATAACAGAGTTGACGCGAACATACGGACAGACACAAAATATTATTTTTTTTAATTAAAATTTTAAAAAATACATATATTTAATATTTCATAGTATTAATTATACTACTTTAAATAGATCAAGCAAACGTAATGTATGAATCAGTAGTGGGAGACAGTCAATAATGGGTGTGATGGGAATCATTTTTTCAATATTTTATGTATAAATTATGCAAAAAATATTAAATAACATAGAGAATAAGTTAGAGTTTAATATAATTAATATTATTATTAAAAACAGATTAAATAAATATTTTTTGGGAGGAACAAAAACAAAGGTTTTTTCTAGGAGACAAGAAATGTACCCACAATTCTAGAATGACTCAGTTACATCACGAAAAATCTGAACGGGTAAATAACATTAATAATATATGAATATATTATTATAACGATATTTTCAACGATGGCCATAGTACACAACGAATAGTGAAAAATTATATGAAATAAAGCATAAACAATGAAAATAAACAAAAGCCTTTACAAAATTATTTCGGAATTATATAGACCTACTACGACAATGCGCAGGATAGTCAGTCCGAGTAAATTAATAAACTGGTGTGCGCAATATTAGTTGTACTTAAATATTTCAGGTGTGTCTAGTTTAATTTCAAACGACTTTAATAGCACATCGCTGTTGTTTGTGCCAGGGGAGGGGTATTTACGTGACAGTTTTAGCCTACAACGTGTAGTTCTAAAGTTGAGCTGAAGGCCTTCGTGTACGTTTGAGAGATGGCGGAACAATTTGCAATCGGTTTGGGGAATTTGAAATAAGTGCAGACCAATCTACCGTGTACAAGTCTGAGGTCGACAAGATGATGTAGCCGACTGAGGCCTGTCTGGAGGGTTTAGTTTGAAAGCAGAAGGGGTTTCTTGTAGGTGTAAATTGAAGATGTAACATATTTATCCTGTATAAGAATGATTCTGTGTTACAATATTCCTTGTGTGCAAAGATAGGCCTAACCCCAAATCTGAACTCTGGGTAACACTATACCTTTTTTAGATCCCAATGGATTAGCCGTCTCAAAGTCATCATAAAATAATTGAATTTGCAATGCACAACTTTCAATTGAAAAAAGAGGATGTCTCTTCATATACAACCCATCTTTTATATCAAAATATACATTGTCCTTGGGAGTATGGCTTGACATCAACATATCCCTGAGATTTGGATTTTCCAGAATAGACTGCAATGTTTGGAGAATTGGAACATAGGCAAATGTGTCTTTAACAACAACTTGAGTATATGTTCCTGTAGATCTGTTTCTTCTATTTTCAAATCTGACACCAAGTACTTTTTCCACAGGTTGAACAGTTTTCCATTTCTTCTCAAAAAATACGTTTCGTTTTGATTCAGTATTCAGTGAGGTAAAAGGATTTTCAAGTTTTTCAAACAGTTGTTCTACTTTTTCTTTAGAACCAGTATCCTGAGAAGCTAAGCATTTCAAAGCTGCATCTTTGGCTTGACTCTGCACTTCGAGTACTACCTCTTCCATATTTGACACAAACGTATTTAAAGTAGATTGGCCTACACCAGAAACTTGAAGATGTGCAATAGCAGATGCACACATATCATGAATACTCACGTTGGATACTGGCACGACTTGAGAGCCACTAGCTGCTACTTCAAAATGTTGTGACGGAGCATTAATTGCAACATCATCACTGTAAACAATATCATCCATTTCAACTTCAGGCTCAATTTCCTCAGCATGTTTTGAGTTTAAGTGTTTTCTAAAACCTGAAAAGGTTCCAAAAACATGACAATGACGAATCTCTGCGACGCGTGGGCTCTCCTGGACTTTGCCTATGTCTATGTTGTACACAGTGGTCTGTACAAAGGTGTACATGTTTTGGAGCATCTGATTGTACATGATACCAAACACAAAGTGTGCCTTAAAAAGTTTGTCAAAAGCTCCAAGAGAGCTGGTTGACCTGCATGTTATGGCTTGCTTGTCAATCACGATGTAGAACTCATGGATGGTGGCCCTGTTCATCCCAATGGCAAGAAGATAGGGCTGAGTGGAGCTGGTGATGGCATCAACATGTTCCTGGACGCTTGTTCCACTCTGATAAAAGATGGGAGTAAAAGTTAAACATTGATCACAGATTAAAAAGCTTTACTCTGGTTCAAGACCGTAATTATTAATAAAGGTATAAAAAATTACTTTGAATTACATCTCATATATTTTGAGTTTGAAATTTTAAGTGGCATAAGAGATGATTTGTGTATCTGTGTCCATCAATTTAACATGACAGATTTTGGAAAAACACAAGAGCTGCATAGCGACAGAAGATCTCGATTGAGACGTTTTTTGTATACTTATACCAGATGTGCCATATTTTTTTCTTTTCCAAACCTTGAAAACTGCATTAATTGTCATTACTTAAAACATGAAAATTACAAAAAAGAATACAACACTTGAGATAGCTATAGCCAACAATACAAACCTTCATGAACACAGCCAGATGCTTTTCAGCCTGGGATGCTGACACCCTGCCAGGTCTTTTTCGGCCTTGGGTTGAAGGAGGAATCAGGTGGAGGAGGAGGATAATTGAGGAAAGGTCACTGTCCCATCCTATACACAGAAGAAAGAAAGAAAACAAAAACACATCTTAATGCTAAAGCTGAACCAAGAATAAACCGGGGGAATCACAACAGGATTCATTAGATGAAGTACAACAACCTACCAGAGCCAAGAGACGCCTCATCCTCTTCTCTTTCATTTGATGTAGCTTCTGCACAATAAATCAGTTCCTTAAGGTAACTTGTTGTAGGGAGGGCCTTGCTCTGCTGGATGATCTTTTGTTTAAATGTAGTAGGCCACCTATATGGACAAATAATTATTTTAACCAATTTTCAATTCCACAAACTGGATTTTTTCATATATTATTATCATTTATAAATAAAATATAGATTTTGAACCGACCTTTCCAAAAACTGTGCAGCAACATCTTCTCCAAACTGCAAGATGAAGTCTTGCTCAACCTGCAATAGATACATTACATAGCAAGAGTTTAGAAAAAGCTGAAGGAGCTGCTGGCTCTGGCTGGGTGTCAGGTCCCAAACATGGGGGAGGACGGGAGAGATGGGGCCCCTGGAGGACCACAGCCATCCACAGATTCCTCCATAGAAGGCCCACCTGGGGTCTCCTACAGAACGCAGTTTTTAGACGCTGTGCGTTTGTGGAAGAGGCGTGAAGATGACAAGATGATGCTGCTCCAGAAAGTAGCTCAGTTGGAGGAGGCCTGGACCCAGAAGGAGAAGTTCATCCACTCCAACCGTATGATCCTCAAGTTCAGGGAGGACCACATCTCCAGACTGGAGAAGAACTTCAAAGGGGGCTCCAGATCCTCAAAAATGACAGTTCAGGTTATTTGTAGTGATGTATGCTTTAACACTTAATTACCAGGCCTTTGACATCTTGGAAGCGTGGAAATTCAGTCAAGACGTCTGAAGATTTCTCTTCATCGAGGACGATCCGACGACGATATTCAAATGTAATCTTCATCTTCTGCTTGACAGAAGCCTCATCAGAACTATACTTCATGAATGACATGGCCTCCTTGCATTGCTCTTCAGTCAGGGTCATCTCAGGACTTAATGATACATCTCTTCTAGCTTTCGGCCCTCCACCAGTCTGACGAGGGGAAGCTCTGGTCTCTGATGTAGCATTGCTCCTCTGGATGGTTTTGAGCCTCCATGCTAAATAACCAGTGCCACTTTCACCATCATAGAAATGTTCCTTTACATTAAAACAAACAATAATTATTAAGTAGAAAACTGTACTTGTGTACACCCACCACAGTCAATATATAATTGCTTATTGTATTGTAGTTTCTGTATATTTGTTGGAATGCATAACAATTCTTACGTATCCATTTTTGGAATATGGATCCATCAGGTACGGGAACATGGAAACTATGCCTTTGGCATACATCTCTCTGACATGGCGTGGCGGTGCCATCCTGCAGAGGGTAAAACAACACAACAAACAAGTTTAACATTGAAGATTTAAAGTTTAAAAACTAAGTCTCTAAATAAACACAAAACTAACTGATGAAGGCAGTGAAGTGTGAATGAACAGCCAAAACTGATTTTTACAAACATCCAGTCCAGTAAAGTTTTTCTTACCCATGAGCTTCAGTCATGTTGGCAGCAAGGATGTTCACCATCTGTCGCCGTGAAGAGTCAGTCAGACTTTTTGTCCTGTTGTATTCTTTCACAATACGGTCTCCACCTGCTGTCTTAGCCAGAGCTGATTCAACCAACTGTGAAACAATACAGGAAATACAATAAAAAGTGAGCAATCCCCAAAGGAAACTGCCACATGAAACATTATACACGTCAACATACGCGTTTGGCATCTTGGTCCTGTTTCTGCCGTTTTGCTGACGGACTTGAATCCTCCTCCAGAATGATGGTGTCATCAGAGGTGCAAGATACAAGTTCTAGGATGACTGAATCTTCAGGGTTGTAGTTAGAAAGTTCCAGTGCTGCATCAGACAGTGGACTGCCTGTTGCTCCCTCGAATGCTACATGTATAGGAGAGGGATGAGAGAGAAACAAACACCTCCCATTTGTCAGTTTTCCACAACCTACATTTTTAACTGAGTCTAGCTCAGAGAATAGTCAGAAAGAAAAAAAGTAATGACACTAACTTACTGTGTTTGAATCTGATTGTAAATACACCAGCGTTTGGCTGCTGTGCAACATCTTCAAAGACGTCTGCGTCCACCTCCGTTCCCGTCTCATCATACACTGTGACGCCTTCCGAAGGTGGCGGGATCGAGAACTTCGTGAAAGCTTTTTTGAAAAATACACAAACAGAGGTTTTAAACCCTAAAACATGGTCACTGTGTAGGGCACCTAATGTCATCATCAATATTATTTACATACAATTTTAAACTTAATACAAACTCCACTAAGCTGACCACCATTGGTTGCTGTCACCCTATAAAAAAAAATACAAAAGAGCTAGCTTGCTAGATAGCAAGACTAATATTTTCAATCATTAGAATATTTATGGAATGAAATGACAATATCCACTTTGCTTTTGTTTTTACAATATAGTATGACTTACCAGCATTCAAGAATTCTTCAAAGTTCGGCTCTGTGATCCTGACATATCTTTGTTCCGTATTTATTTTAGTTTTTATCAACATGATGGCACCTGTAAAATCAGAGATTAAACAATGTTATCATCTACAGCACAGCACTATTGATCAATTTAAAGCCCTTTCACAAAAGCAGATATTCCTCCGTACCCCCCACCCCCAAGACATTTTTGAGCATTTAACACTTAATTTCCTGCATTCTGGAACATTTTCATGCACCAAAGTGTGCCTTTTCTGCATTCATTTTTATCTAAAGTAAAAGACAGTGAACATTCATGTTCATGCTTACACAAATATAATTGAACAAAATGTGTTTGCTTTCAAATATCTCCTGTATTGTAAACATTTGGTTTAAACTGTAAATAAGGTAATCATTCTATGTCTATTATTGAGGGTTTAGTGGCTAGTAATATTTTACTAGCATGCATTAGGCTTTATTCAAAGAAGATACAAATTAAAGGAACACCTGTCACTACTAAAATAAAACATGTGACAGTGTTAGACTGCATGCTTGTCCCTCCTCTTAGGCTACCTTGATTTGTGTTGTGAAAAGTGCCATACATGTACAATGAATGCTACAGTTCATTACAGAGAAGAATAAAACAACAGATGAGCTATATGTTACTTTGCAACCTGATATACAAACACATTACCATAAACAATGAACTAAACGATCCACAGTTATTTTGAATTTAGCCTGCTCAAGTGTAATTGATACGATATGCTCGCCTTAACGTAATATGCTCGCCTTAACGTAATGCATGCCCGCTCACCGGCCGGCGGGGACACAATTCTTATCAACGGTAATTGGCGCGGTACCAGTACATCTCTGAGGAGCAGGTGCAGGTAGTAGGGAGCGAGCTCACCTCCCGCCTCCACTGCACAGTGCACACCCAAGCATAACTCCTAGTTAACACGCATGCAGAAAGAAGATGTCACGGAACTCATGTCCGTTAGCTTTCCAAAGTAAGAATGTCAAAATAAGTCCCGCAAAACCATTTTTATTTTGGGATAAAATAAGAAATAATATTTTCCCCGGAATAATATCCATGCTGTGCCTACAATAAACTCATTCAGCCAACTCCCTCACCAGTATTTCTGGTAATGAAATCAGACTAAAACGTTTTAGTAAAAAGAATAAAACACCAACACTTTTTATTGCCAAGAGAGTTGGACGCTAACTTAAATGTGCCTGCCTCATTAGTTATTAGCCTCATGAGGCAGACACGAATGTCTATGGTTGAAGCTAGCTTTGGCCTTGGCCGTTAGCCCTTTGTAATTCGGTATTTGAAGACATACAAACAGCTCATTATGCAGCTGTAACACCTTGTAAAATTAGGCTTAAACTGCAATGCCAACAATTCGGTTTAATAACCGATAAAAGTAAGTTTAACTTACCAAGACTTATCATTGATGAATGCCAGCTAGCTAGCTTAAAGTACATTTTGTGTGCACTTACAATGCACATTACATAAACAACCGTTCACTCTCTTAACTATCTTGCATTAAATATAGATAAATACTGTACCGGAGCTAACGTTAGCAACGCCGTTAACAATCAGCTACCATAGCGACCTGGATAATTTATACCTCGCTAACGAATTCAGACTATTTTTGTTAATCAATCATGGCATAATTAAATAGTAAACTGTTTATTTCTCGGTACCTTTTCAAAAAAAGAGCAAAGGAAATTACATTTATGAACACTTTTGATGTGAACTTCGGTATTTTGTTCCGCCATCTTTTTTTGAAAATTTCTGATTTGGGTTCTGGCGCACAGACTTATGGGTAATAAGTGCCGCCATTAAAACATTAAGACAGCAAGGCAGCTCAGATGCTCTCTTAAAAAATGACCGTTATGTGACGTATTTAAGGTATCTTATTAGACAGGAAGAGAAAATGTAAGCGTTTTCGAACAGACCTCGCTGTCTTAAAAGGAAGGAAGGACGCATTTTAAGCGTTTTCTAACAGCCCGGTTCACTCTTCCTCTGCAAGATTTCTCCAAAACACTTGGCGGTTTGGGAGCATCAGTGGGCAGAGCTCGGTGATTATGTCTCTTTTTTTTGCATCTCAACACCTTTATCTCCAGGCCTTAATCTTTCAGGGAAGTCAAGGGTTGCCTTCTTCATTAGAAAGTCCAACAGCATGAACTCTCGATCCCCTTCGGAACTGGATTGCTGCCATCTCTGAGAGATATGGTGCCTTTTTCAGTTTTGGTACTGAGTGACCCGCTCGCCATGCCAGTATGTCTGCACTCCCCAACTCCCCAACTCCACCACATCCACTTTACCCGAGTTGGAGGAAACAATGACATTTTTAAAGTCCTCAAAATCCAGGACAACACATCCAGGCCGCCTCTTCATTTCTTGCTCCACCCCATGGTGGAAGCTGTCGGCACTCATAAATGTGTGCCCTGGTTCAAAGTATTTCAGGGTCACATCATTTATCGCAGTTGTTTTGCCATTGACAATGGAGACCAGGGTCTTAAACAGGCACCAATTTTGATTCTGCCCCGTGCAGTTGTCCACCCAGAATATGATTCGAGGGACATCCCGCTCCCTCTTTAGTGCGCTGACGTAGGCAGATGCCACCTCCTCGGCCTTCCTCCCAGCGATCCCCTCATGCCAGATCACAGAGATGCTTTTTCTCTTTGTCCCGGACTTGTTGCCAACCGTGGCAGGTATAACAAGGTTTATAATAAAGGAGCAGGATTGGGGGTCCTCAGAGAGGATGGAGGAGGAGAAGGGCTGGAGGTCCTCATAGAGGATGGAGGAGGAGCAGGACTGGAGGTCCTCAGAGAGTATGGAGGAGGAGCAGGGCTGGAGGTCCTCATAGAGGATGGAGGAGGAGCAGGACTGGGATCCTCAGAGAGGATGGAGGAGGAGCAGGACTGGGGGTTCTCAGAGAGGATGGAGGAGGAGCAGGACTGGGATCCTCAGAGAGGATGGAGAAGGAGCAGGACTGGGGGTCCTCAGAGAGGATGGAAGAGGAGCAGTACTGGGGGTCCTCAGAGAGGATGGAGGAGGAGCAGGACTGGGGGTCCTCAGAGAGATGGAGGAGGAGCAGGACTGGGGGTCCTCAGAGAGGATGGAGGAGCAGGACTGGGGGTCCTCAGAGAGGATGGAGGAGGAGCAGGGCTGGGGGTCCTCAGAGAGTATGGAAGAGGAGCAGGACTGGGGGTCCTCAGAGAGGATGGAGGAGGAGCAGGACTGGGGGTCCTCAGAGAGGATGGAGGAGCAGGACTGGGGGTCCTCAGAGAGGATGGAGGAGGAGCAGGGCTGGGGGTCCTCAGAGAGTATGGAAGAGGAGCAGGACTGGGGGTCCTCAGAGAGGATGGAGGAGGAGCAGGACTGGGGGTCCTCAGAGAGGATGGAGGAGGAGCAGGGCTGGGGGTCCTCAGAGAGGATGGAGGAGGAGCAGGACTGGGGGTCCTCAGAGAGGATGGAGGAGGAGCAGGGCTGGGGGTCCTCAGAGAGGATGGATGGCGAGGCTGAGAAGGCCAGCTCTGGAGTTTGGCCTGCGGGACGAGGCATCAGACCTGCCCCAAGGAAGCGAACATGGCATGACCTCTTATCAGGAGGTAAAGTACAGCTAAATATGTACCTATTACTTATTACGGTCATTAGAAGTCACTGAAAAATGGGCAATAAGATAGTGCAGATAATACGAATCAGGCAATGGACTGTACACTGAGTGACTCCAGATTATAACTATTCTGAAAGTTTCAGATTGAATGTTCCATGCAGGCCCGTGGACAGACCGTCTGCTGCAGGGTCTGCAACTGTGGATCCCATGCCGTACAGGTGATATATAAAAAATACATCTGATTATTGTTAATCTTGCATTGCATGTCTGTTACGTTGTTGTTTTGCTGTTGCTGTTACATCACATGTCGTAATGCTGTTGTTGTTTTAGTACGTGGCAATGTCGTGGAATCCTCCACTCTCTCTTTTTTCTTTTATTGTAGAAAAATCTGTCTACAAACAAGCAGTATACAAACAAGCAGTATACAAACAAATATCGATGACATATGCTAAGGTGATAGATTATACAAATACATTAAAGGATGCACATACATTTTAACAGCTTTCTTATTAGAAGAGTGTAAAATAAGCAGATTCCCTATAGAAAACACAGAAGAGTGGCTTTTTATTTGTGAATTTACACTTATGAATATTCCATTTAGCCATCAGCACAATTATATTTTCAAGGTAAAATGGTTTCTCTTTATCTTTACTATGGTTAAAGAACCCGCGCATCACATTCTCCCACAAGACAATTATCTCCATGACAAGACTAAAGTCATCAAGAATATTAACAATTATAAAACTGTGAATATCCTTCCATAAACGTTTTACATATATACAATGCCCCCAAAAAACTGTTTCTGGATGCTAAACACAAAATGTTCAAGCAACGTTGATGTCTCTTTTCAGTTTTTTATGTATAGATTTGCAGGGTAATACTTATGGATCATTCTGAAAGAGACTTCTTTGAACTTGTTAACAAGCCAGTATTTGTGTGGCAATAACCAAACTTTTCATCCTCCGCTCTCTCCAAGATGCTAGCAGCTTTGTGACACGTCACACAGGTCAGACATACACCGTCCGAAGCAAAGATGGCGACCGCCTTTAACAGCTTCAACCTGTAAGTCTTGAATACTTTTATTCACAGCAACTGCGCTTTCTAAATCAGAACAATCTGCTTTCAGTATTGGTATACTTTGAAACATATGCTCAGATGACATGGGACGAACAGTACTGTTTGCAGCTAGCAGCATAGTATACTGTACATGTAACGCTAGCTAGCGAAGCTAACTAGCCTACAGTGCTAACGAACGGGCTCGCAGTTCCTGCGCTGGCCAGTCAGGAAGCTAAGATAAATGGCTAGCATGCGTATGTCCTAAATGCCCGTTTAAACTAAATGATGACAAATCTGATATACATAGCTAATCAGCCTGCCTCTTATTCTTATTACTCCATCCTTAATCGGGTAAGTAAAACCTTTTTGGACAGGCTAATGCTAGCTACATGCTACAGATCACTGCCTTTTGGCCGGTGCCTGTGACTACTTCAGCTAACATCCCAGTTCCAATTAAACGGGGTAGTTGGTTAGCAACCGAGTTACAGGCTACTTTTATCTGTCATCATGATAATGTAGCGTCGACTACATTACTCTCTCCGTGACTTTCACACTCTGTCCCTTCGTAGGCACACTACCCCTGAGAAGTTTTACATTGAAGCTTGTGATGACGGCTCCAATGATGTTCTTGCCATTGACAGGGTGTCCACTGAAATGACCCTTACAGGTAGGCAATGCTTTTGTAGTTCAATAACGTTTCGATCGGGGGGCGGGGGCATGTTTATAACGATTTAGCGTTGCCACAAAACCTCCCTTGGTTTCAATTTCATAGTGCTGTTGTTGACATACATGTTCATGTAGCTTATGTGGGAAAGCTTGTGCGCTGAATCCTCATTACACGGATATTGCTTGAGTTGATGCCAATGCCACCGCTGGTTTTGCATTGCTGATTGGCGGTTTTCTGTCATCCGTCTCCACAAGTGAGGAAAGACGTTCCCCCTTCAGCTGTAACAAGGCCCATATGCGGCATCATGGGAACCATTCGACTTGTGGCCGGTAGGTCATTTCTCCTCCCTATGTAAACAAATTATTTATGGAAAAAATGAATTAGAGGGAGAGATGGTGAGGTTTTTGTGTTTATAATCATTTGTATAAAAGTATACACTTTATTTAATTGTGTGGTATTGGTGTTGGTATCCATATTGACAGTTTGTTTCCCTTCTTGCTAGGCATGTATCTCATCGTCGTCACCAAGAAGAAGAAGGTGGGGGATCTGCTGGGCCACGCGGTGTGGAAGACCCTGGACTGTGAAGTCATCTCATACAAGAAGACCGTTCTGCACTTAACAGACAACCAGGTGAAGTAGAAACTGCCGACACCACTCAGACTGGCCCAGGTGGGGGGGCCTTGGGGAGAAACGGAACAGTTCACCATGGGAATATGTTCATCCTAAATCGGTAGATCAAGTCTCGTATGCATATAGTTTCCTTTGACTGCAGATTGTATTTTTGGATTAAAGCAATATGCTAAATGCACAGATTGTTGTGAGTGGCAGAAAGTCTGACCAAAGTCATTTAGCCGTTTCGGTTCTGTTTGTAAACATTCATGACTAATCGGTTGACCCTTGACCCTCCCTGGCAGATGCAAGACAACAAGGCCTTCCTGGCCATGATGAACAGCGTGCTGAACACAGACGGGTTCTACTTCGCCACAGACTACGACCTGACTCACTCACTACAGCGCCTTGCCAACACCAGCCCTGAGTTCCAGGAGATGAGTCTACTGGAGAGGGTGAGAGGAGAGAGGGGAAGAGGGGAGGGGAGGGTGGGAGACGGGAGAAGGGAGAAGGGGGAGAGAGGAGGGAAGTGGAGGGGAGCAGAGGGTGAGATGGGGGAGAGTGGAGGGGAGAAGGGGAATGGAGGAGAGTAGAGAAAGGAGGGGAGCAGAGGGTGAGAGAGGGGAGGAGGCCAAGAGTGGAGGGAAGGAGGGGTGAGAAGATTGTGAGGGGAGGAAAGGAGCGGGTGACAGGAGGAAAAGGGAGGCACCATGGAAAGAGATAGCGAGGGAGGTATGGATGGGAAGGAGACACCAGAGAGAGAGAGAGAGAGAGAGAGAGAGCTCGTCAAGGAAAAGCTTCAGTTGTTTTGAAACAGGAGACAAGTAACCTCTACTAGAACTCAGCTCGGCTGTAGATGTTGTGTCAGTGACAGTGTGTTCCCTCCCTCAGGCTGATCAGCGCTTCGTGTGGAACGGTCACCTTCTGAGAGACTTCATGACCCAACCAGAGGTAGTGGAACAATCTGCCCTCTATCCTACCACATCTATGCTACCTAGCAACACGCTACCTCAGTTACCACACACGTCTATGCTACCTCTAGCAACACGCTACCTCAGACTTGCTGTCCACCACTGAATATGAATATATTATTATCGTTATGAATATCATCATTAGTAAACACTGACACATATTCACACACATCTACCGTCTGTTCTTCTTCTGTAGAGCTGGAAGTAGGCCGGCCCTCGACTCTGACCACTAACACACTGTGCCGTACTTTCTACATGCCATATTCGTACATCGTTTTGAATCAAAGCGTCTGCTAAATGAATGTAAGCGTGGCGTGTCCAGTAGAGCCACCAGACTGAGCTGTGTTCTTCTCTCCACAGCTGCACAGGTTCGTGTTTCCCATGGTGCATGGCTGTATCCTTTCTAGCAGGCTAAACCAGATCAACACAGCGTCACACTCGGCACCATGTCCTGTACGGCCTGAATGCCTCTAAACACATCAGCCATTTTCAAGTGCTCTCATTCAGATAACGGCGTTAGAACTTGATACTTTGTACTTCATAACTTGACCTTATACAGTTCTCTGAAGCTGAACTGTATACGCTTCTTGTCTCGTGTTCTTAGACGAACCTAAAGACTGTTCATCTGACTTGTATACGTCTGGTAGGTTTTCTTTGAGCGCTAGCGGCTTCAGTGGAAGTCTCTCAGATATGCAGCGTATTTTAATCATCCACTAAACCTGCTTCAGATTGTTTATTCAACCCAGGGGACTTTTCCCTTCCCAGTCTTGGCTGATGTTTTCCCAGCAGTGTGTTACTGAGCTACCAAACTCACGTTCTCAGCACCGGGGGGCGCTGTGTATTCAAGAAAGTCACAAAATGTGCATCGTCGTGTTTGAGGAAAAGGCTGGATGTCATCCAACAACAGTTGTTTTTTTCTTCTTGTGTGTGTTTCTCCTGAAACACGCTATTCACTGACAGCGAGGAGCTAGTCCTGGTGTGTGTGTGTGTCCTTGACCTCAATGTTTCCCAGTCATGACTATGAAGTGTTGCTGCATCAACGGGAAGGTGTTTGAGTGGAACATCATCTCCAGGAGGAGCTGTTTCCGGGCTGGGGTTCGCTACTACGTCAGAGGTAGACACAGGCCGCTCTCTGACGCTCTGAAACACTGTCAGAACCAACGCACTTCTCACCCCAGATCTTCTGCTGTGTCTGCTAAGTGAATGATCTGTGTGTGTGTGTGTGTGTGTGTGTCCTCAGGCATCGACTCAGAGGGCCACGCTGCTAACTTCGTGGAGACGGAGCAGATCGTTCAGTATAACGGGGGCAAGGCCTCCTTCCTGCAGGTGAGTGGAGACACAGCAACCATGGGGTTTATTAGGAAAGACGAGTTCACCACAACGCTCCCTTAGCCGAACCTGTCATGGCATGTTCTGGTGGACATAAGGAGGTATTAATCAAACATTGAATTCCAAAGTATAAGGAATGACTCATGTACAGTGTGTGTCTGATGGCTGAATTGATTTGGTTGTGAAATAACTGGATCACTGGCAGAGCATTTTCACAGCAGATGTCCCTGGTTGGACTCCAAGCTCCTTCCGGGGGGTCTCTGGAGGAAAGCGTGTGTCTGATAGAAGGACTAAATGTGGTCTGCCTGTGGTCCTCCCCAGACTCGCGGGTCCATCCCCTTCTACTGGTCCCAGAGGCCCAACCTGAAGTACAAACCAAAACCACAGATCAGCAAAACCATCAACCACGTAAGTTCCCTGTCGCTAACGCTAACGCAGGCTAACGCTAACGCAGGGGAAGAGAAGCTGTCAGACGGTGACAGGGCAGGTGGCAGTGGTGGTCAGGCGTGGAGGTGTATGTGTGACAGGGCAGGTGGAGGTGTGTGTGTGTGTGTGTGTGTGTGTGTGTGTGTGTGTGTGTGTGTGTGTGTGTGTGTGTGTGTGTGACAGGGCAGGTGGAGGTGTGTGTGACAGAGCAGATGGAGGTGTGTGTGTGACAGAGCAGGTGGAGGTGTGTGTGTGTGTGTGACAGGGCAGGTGGAGGTGTGTGTGTGTGTGTGTGTGTGTGTGACAGGGCAGGTGAAGGTGTGTGTGTGACAGAGCAGGTGGAGGTGTGTGTGGTGTGTGTGTGTGTGTGTGTGTGACAGGGCAGGTGGAGGTGTGTGTGTGACAGAGCAGGTGGAGGTGTGTGTGTGACAGAGCAGGTGGAGGTGTGTGTGTGTGACAGAGCAGGTGGAGGTGTGTGTGTGTGTGTGTGACAGGGCAGGTGGAGGTGTGTGTGTGACAGAGTAGGTGGAGGTGTGTGTGTGACAGAGCAGGTGGAGGTGTGTGTGTGTGTGTGTGTGTGTGTGACAGGGCAGGTGGAGGTGTGTGTGTGTGTGACAGGGCAGGTGGAGGTGTGTGTGGTGTGGTGTGTGTGTGTGTGTGACAGGGCAGGTGGAGGTGTGTGTGTGTGTGACAGGGCAGGTGGAGGTGTGTGTGTGTGTGTGTGTGTGACAGGGCAGGTGGAGGTGTGTGTGTGGTGTGTGTGACATGGCAGGTGGCGGTGTGTGTGTGACAGGGCCCACGGGCCTCTTGTGTTCTGTCTTGCAGCTGGACGGCTTTCAGAGACACATGGACTCTCAGATCATCCTGTATGGGAAGCAGGCCATCCTGAACCTGGTTAGTATACACCTACCTGCTGGCACACACACACACACAACACACCTACCTGCTGCTACATCCACACACACACACCTACAACTGGAGACCTCATATCACACACACATCTCTAGAGCTGTAACCCTCTTTCATCACACAGCACACACACACATCTCAGCGTTGTGATGGCTCCTTGTCTGGTCTCCTTCCCAGATAAACCAGAAGGGCTCAGAGAAGCCTCTAGAACTGGCCTTCAACAAGATGGTGTCTAGCCTGGGCAACGGCATGGTCAAGTAAGTCCAGTTAGGAGTGTGCCTGGCAGCATCTGGCCTCCCCACAAGTGGATAACTTTGAGAACAGATCAGATGAAAACAGATGTTCCTTCCTGTGTTTCCCCCCTCTCTCTCTCTATGTAGATACATAGCCTTTGACTTCCATAAGGAGTGCAGTCGCATGCGCTGGCATCGTCTGCAGATACTGGTGGACATGGTGGCAGAGATGCAGGAAGAGTTTGGGTAAGGGGAACTAAGAATGCTTCCTGTATGTGATGGGTACTTCCTGTGTGTGACCCCTACTTCCTGTGAGACAGGGTACTTCCTGTGTGTGACCCCCTACTTCCTGTGTGACAGGTACTTCCTGTGTGTGACCCCTACTTCCTGTGTGACAGGTACTTCCTGGTGGACTCTGAGGGGAAGGTTTTGGTGCAGCAGGAGGGAATGTTCCGGAGTAACTGTATGGATTGTCTGGACCGGACCAATGTGATCCAAAGCCTGCTGGCTCGGCGCTCTCTGCAATCTCAGCTGGAGGTGGGTATCGCCATGGATACCAGCCCTACCCCAGTTACCCTGACAACCCCTAACCAACACTCCAGTTACCCTGAAAACCCCTATCCAACATCCTAGTTACCCTGACAACCAGTCCCACTCCCTGCTCCTTGCACTTACCACACCCCCTGACTCACCGACAGCATGGCCTGTCTGGGCCAGTCACATGGCCGAGACAGTCACATGACCAAGGCAGTCCTCCTCCCCTCCACCACCCCTCCTACCCCAGCCCCTCCTCCTCCACCAGCCCCTCCCCCTCAAGCCCCTCCTACCCCAGCCCCCTCCTCCCCAGCCCCTCCCCCTCAAGCCCCCTCCCCAGCCCCCCTCCTCCCCCAGCCCTTCCTCCTCCCCCCGCCCCTCCTGCTCCTCACCAGGAGTGAATGATTCTCAGTGTGTGTCTACAATAGTGGACTTTGAATATGTGCAGCCTGTATCTGGGCAGGGGAATTGTAAAGCTTGTTCCTGGTACCTGCAGCCGCTGTTTACTGCCTGACTGCAGAGGCCGTAAACACTCCAGTCATCCCGCTCGGGTCAGGGGGCGTGTTTGGGAGGCGGGAGGCTGTTTGACCTACAGTGATAACACAGGTCAAAGGTCAACACGGGATGAACTTGTCTCTCGACACCCATCTTGGGTTAGCGAGGAAGGAAAGTTGGAGAGAGACAAATAAACATTTACAGTGGATTCAGCCGACGCTGACATGCAGATGGTGCATGTGGGAGGTAGAGCAGGAAGTCTTGGACCAGGATGGGCACAGTTTGAACAGGATCATTTCTCTGTGTTTACCAGACAGTACAAACGGGACCCTTTAGGTCTGATTGATGTGTGATGTATCACCGGCGCCACTGATGTCACTTCCTCTCAGACTGCTCCACTGCAGATGACAGGGTTGCACTGGGCCTTCTTCTATTCCAGACAGACATACCTTTTAAAATGTCGCTCTGGGTAAAAGTGGCCGATGAAAGTGTTCAGCCGCAACCGTGTGTAGTAGGCCTGACTTCATATGCTACCTGAGAGCCCCCTGTGACCTCTGACCTGCGTGCTGTGTCCTGTCCCTTAGAGGCTGGGCGTGCTGTACGGGGGTCAGAGGGTCGAGGAGCAGGCGGACTTTGAGAAGATCTACAAGAACGGTGAGCTTCAGTAGAGAGCTGGCTGATCATCGGATCCATGCTCTCCTGTTCTTCTCAGCTCCTCGTGGTTTTATCTCCCTCATCCTCGCTGTCTCCCTCCCTCTCATCCCCTCCCTCTCATTCTCTCCCTCCTTCTCTCTCCCTCCCTCCCTCTCTCTCTCTCTCTCTCTCTGCAGCTTGGGCAGATAATGCTAACGCGTGTGCCAAGCAGTACGCAGGAACGGGCGCTTTGAAAACAGACTTCACCAGGTGAGCAGGGCACCTGTGTGTCTGGAGTCTACAGTTTCTGTGTGTGTTAGCTACAAGTCTGAGTTTGTGTGTGTGTGTAGTTGTGTGTGTGTGTGTGTGTGTGTGTGTGTGTGTGTGTGCGCGCTCCAGGACAGGGAAGAGAACTCAGTGGGGGCTGGTGATGGACGGCTGGAACTCCATGATCAGATACTACAAGAACAACTTCTCAGATGGTTTCAGACAGGTGCGTTTCCCTGTGTGTACCTGTGTGGGTGGGTGGGTGGGTGGGTGGGTGGGTGGGTGGGTGGGTGGGTGGGTGGGTGGGTGTGTGTGCGTGTGTGTGTGTGTGTGTGTGTGTGTGCGTGCTTGTGTGTTGTCAGTGTGTCCTATGAGCTTCATCAAGCCCCTCCTCTCCCTGGCAGGACTCCATCGACCTGTTCCTAGGCAACTACGCCGTAGACGAGGCAGACATGAACACGCCCCTCCACGAACCCAAAGACTGGAAGTTCCTGACGGTGAGATCTGATTGGTTGTCGTGTTGCTTAAGGGAGTGTGGCGTTGATCTGAAGCATCAGGTTAACAACTGTGGCTAACCTGTTTCTTCTCCTCCCCTCCTCTCCTCCTCCTGATCCTCTCTGCTCTCCTCCTCCTCTCCTCCTCCATGATCCTTCTCTCCTCTTGTTCTCTTCCTCCTCCCATCCTCTCCCCTCCTCTCCTGTTCTTCTCTTCCTCTCTCCTCCAGTTGCCCATCATCATGGTGGTAGCGTTCTCAATGTGTATCATCTGCCTGCTGATGGCTGGTAAGATGACCTGACTTCATACACATGCAGAGCCACACTGTCACCCCCAAACACACACACACGCACAGTCGCACACACACTGTCACCTCTGAACACACACACACACTGTCGCCTCCGAACACACACAGTCACCTCTGAACACACGCACACACTGTCACCTCCGAACACACACAGTCACCTCTGAACACACACACACACTGTCACCTCCGAACACACACACACACTGTCACCTCTGAACACACACACACACTGTCACCCCCAAACACTCACACTGTCACCTCTGAACACACACACACACTGTCACCCCCCAAACACACACACACACTGTCACCTCTGAACACACACACACACACTGTCACCTCCGAACACACACAGTCACCTCCACACACACGCAGATGAAGACAATATTGAACTATATTTAACCCCCCCCAGGTGACACGTGGACCGAGACGCTGGCCTACGTGCTGTTCTGGGGCTCGGCCAGCGTGGTGACCGGGGGGGTCATCCTCTTCAACGGCCGGGACTTTGTGGACGCGCCCAAGCTGGTGCAGAAGGAGAAGATGGACTGAATGTGTGTGTGTGGAAAGCAGCTGGGCCCCACCCAGATATCTTCATCATCCTCCTCCTCCTCGTCATCGCTCCTTCCCCCATCCTCAGCGGGCCTGGAGCCTGTACTGACCCTGCAGGAGGAAGGGGAGGAGGAGGAGGTGCTGGATGAGGAGGGAGGAGGAGAGGGCGGGGCCAGATCAAGGTCACGTGTTGAACGATGCTGAGCGCCCCAGAGACGCTGCACTGGCCTGCTGCTCTCCACACAGACACTGCACGGGCAGGACGGGCTCCACCCTGTCTAGAGAACCCACCGGAACACCCACCGGAACACCCCGTGGAACCCATGGCTCCAGACACGGGAACACATCTTCCTGCTGCTGTGCTCGAGCGGCAGGGCACCATGGGAACTGTGTTCTGTGCTTTTCCTGATTTTCATCATTTTTGCCTTTTTCTTTTGGTTGTTTGTTAAATGTTGCCAACATCATGTCGCCTCCCTGTACTGTTGCCATGCTAGGTATTTGTGCCCTTGCACCTGATTGGTCCGTATTGACCGATCTGCAGTGTCTTAGGTTAAAGGGAGCCCTGTGATTAGCTGAATTAACTGTCCAATGAGAGAGAGGGGTTTTCACACAGTTCTAGTTACCGCAGTCACTGCGGCTGATTTCTGTTTAGCAGCTAGCGCAGCTACCCACCTAGCCTAGCTTGCGTCTGGACTGGAGAACAGCAGCCAAACAGAACCTCGTCTCCGTGTAAATAACTCAAACAAAGATGTTGGTGATGATTCATCTCCGGCACGTACTACCTGCCTGGGTCACACCTGCTGATCTGAGAATGTAATTTAAAGAAACTATAAAGAATATGTCATGTTGTTCTAATCAAATGGATGATCTCTGCCACACGTGTGTCTTGGCTCTTCAGCTGTGATGGTCCAGACTTCCAGTTGGATGGTCCAACATTAAAGTGGCAGGTGATGACTGATGATCATGAACGACTCTGCTGGTTCTGTTCTGCTTGTATACTGAAACCGCTCCTGTGCTTTACGACTCTACTGGTTCTGTTCTGCTTGAGTGATTCAGAGATGAATCAGAGCTCCTGGCTGCAGGACACCTTGATGAAGATCGACCTGCCGGGTTCCAATCACTTGAAGTTTGACCCCATGTGTCACATGACCTAATCCAGCCATCCAGGAGCCCCCCTGCATCGCTACACAACCTCAGATCAGCACCTAGAACCAGGCTCCTTTAACATCAGGGTTTCAGACGAGGCCAACTTTAACTTTCACAGAAAGCAAGGAGGAACTCTCTAGAAACACAGTTTTGAAGTGTTGTCCTCAGACTGCCTCGGAGAAGGAGTTCACAGTGTAATCGTGTCCAGTCAGGAACCAGTACGAAGCACTAAAGCAAGCATGTTGTTATCTTTATGGACACATGCGCTCATTAATAAGATTCTGATAACAGGGTATTATTACTTATATACTGATATGTATTTGACTGTGGTCTTATCATTGTGTTAAGGGCCCTCATTCAGATATTTTCCATAGTGGTATCAGGATGGATATCATTCTGTCCTCTGTGATAAGGGTTAGGGTTATGATCATGTGTACCCATTTTATAGAGGCGATGTCCTTTATTAGAACATTAAGAGTGGATGACTGGTCAGAGTTGGCACGTGGGGCCAATAAACAACAACATTTAGACGCAGCCTTTTAGCTTTATCTGGGCTAATACTACGCATTTACACTTATCATCAAACCCAGTTTTGTGGTGCCGACCAGGGCGTGTGCTGAGCAGGTCGGATCTGGGAAACGGGGGAATGAGGAACTAGTTGACTGCTGATCGTTGGTGTTTGAAGAGTTAAATTGCCATAATTGGGATTTGACATAACTGAGCTGGCTTTGGCTGTGTAACCTGGAGGGTCAAGCCAGGGGAGGAAGCAGGCTTAACATGCCACCTCCCATTAGACTGGAGTGGGAGTGTGGAGAGAGAGGGATGGAGGAGAGGGATGGAGGGAGGGAGATGGAGAGATTGAGGGAGATAAAAGTTGGAGGAAGGGACGAGAGATGGAGTAGAGACAGAGTGAGATGGAAAGTGAGAGAGACAGAGGGGGTAGAGAGATGGAGGGAGGGAGACAGAAGGGGAAGAGAGGGGGTAGATATGGAGGGGGAACAGAGAAACAAAAGGGGATAGAGAGACAGGGGAGAGAGACTTAAGCCAATTACTAAAACGTTGCGTTCTGTGTAAATACTGTGAGGATTAACAGAAACGGAATGTGCGCCGATTAGGAACTGTACTCTCTCCAGGGTTTGACAAAGGGCATTGTTGGGGTTAAATGGTATATTGTTCTGAAATAAAGACCTCATGTTTCTAATGACTCATGTTGCTCTCTCTAGTTTCCCGATCATCCCCATACACCGGGTATTCCTCCGGTTCTAGATTGGAAAGTGTAAAGAAAGAGATAGTAGAGAACAGACAGACTAAGTACAGTGTTTACTGCTTACACATAACATACCCTGTATACATACAGTGTACTGAATGAGGTCAACATACTAGAAATAAGAACAGAGAATACTATAGTGCCACTGGTATTAGTCGATGCAGGAATCCAAGATGCAGTGACTGTAACAGGTACAGTTTACTGCGTGTACTGAAGATACTGTGACTGTAAGAGGTACCGTTTACTGCATGTCCTGAAGATGCAGTGACTGTAAGAGGTACAGTTCACCGCATGTACTGAAGATGCAGTGACTGTAAGAGGTACCGTTTACCGCATGTACTGAAGATGCAGTGACTGTAAGAGGTACAGTTCACCGCATGTACTGAAGATGCAGTGACTGTAAGAGGTACAGTTTACCGCATGTACTGAAGATCCAGTGACTGTAAGAGGTACAGTTCACCGCATGTACTGAAGATGCAGTGACTGTAAGAGGTACAGTTCACTGCATGTACTGAAGATGCAGTGACTGTAAGAGGTACAGTTTACCGCATGTACTGAAGAGGCTAGGAGTACGGCAGGTCTGCTGCACGTGACCATAGAAGACAGAGGTGTGTTCTGTCCTGACTGGAGAGCTCCCAGAGGAATGTTCCGTCAGCAGAGTCTGAAGAATGTGTCGTCTTGGTTTGTTCGCGGTGTGAAGAATCAATATTTAACTAGGCCCCTCCTCTCCACCTCCCCTCTCTCCTCCTCTTGGCCCTGGCGAGACGTCTAGACAGAACGGACAACCTCACGTCATCGTCCACTGCCCTCTGGGAGGTTTTCCTTACACAGTGAGTGTGGGGTAACTAACTTCAGCCCTCAGGGTGGGGTAACAGTGAGTCTGGGGTAACTAACTTCAGCCCTCAGGGTGGGGTAACAGTGAGTGTGGGATAACTAACTTCAGCCCTCAGGGTGGGGTAACAGTGAGTCTGGGTAACTAACTTCAGCCCTCAGGGTGGGGTAACAGTGAGTCTGGAGTAACTAACTTCAGCCCTCAGGGTGGGGTAACAGTGAGTCTGGGTAACTAACTTCAGCCCTCAGGGTGGGGTAACAGTGAGTCTGGGGTAACTAACTTGGGGGGTAACAGCAGAATAAGCCGATCTTCCCCTAACATGCCCTGAGACATGTTGGCTGGGCAGGATTGTTTTTCACACTGATACAACTTGGTGTTCTGTAGGTGTCTAATACATTTATACTGTGTAGCCTATAATAAACACATCTGTTTAAGTCGTTGTTAATGTCCGTAAGAAGGACAATTCTTTCAGCTCAATGTCACACTACGATCTAAGCCAGTGGTCTTCAACCCAGCCCCCCTGCCCTGCATGTTCTAGATGTTTCCCTGCTCCAACACACCTGATTCAGATGAACGGGCCACTGCCAGGTTTCTGCTGGGCTTGATCATTAACACTTTTGAAAATGGGATTCTATGATTGGCTGACTAGTGAAAAGATAGTTCAAAAGAACTGTTTTGGGGGTCTGTATAGTGAGGCTGAGGTGGAACAGAGAAGGGACCAGTCATGTACAGATAATACTAAACCGTTTTATTTCTTTACAGATCAGAAAACAGACATATCAAAAATATACATGGCTACTTCCTCTAATCTCGACATGATTAATGACACATCTGCATGGAGAAAGAGAGCTGAACATCCAACTAAAGTAAGAATATTATTCATGTTTGTTTATCCTATTGGAAACTCAACACCATATTATTTTCTTGTTCCAAGAAACAGTTTGGATCCTACCCCTTCCTGCTCTGTCTGGTCCAGGGTGACTGGACAGGAGAAACAAAGACTACATTCTGATGTCGCTGACAAAGCAATTATAACACAACACTAGGCGCTCACAGCTTCACAGACCCTGCAGTATTAAATACAGTATGTCATCTGCCAGGCTTTGTCAGTGATGTGGGTTCAATGTGACTGTATGAAGCTGGTCCAGCAACCTCTCACACCCAGATGCCACCTGGCTCACACGGCGGGAATACAGGCCTGCCGTGCCACAACCAGAGGTGCCTGGGACTCAAACAACTTCAAAATAGCTCAAGAAGTCTCACTGTCTGAAAATAGAAATGTTTGTTTTGCGAATGCGGAGATGGGAAACTTGGAGCTGTGTTTCTGGGTCCAGTGTCCAGTGTAAGATACATCCTTCTGTTTGTTCACAGCACCAGAGAACAGACAGGATTAAAAAAGACATTGGCGCGCTTAAAAATACTTCAAATACATGATTTGGTGATTTCACTTTACACTCCACTATGTACCAGGTATTAACCTCAGAGTTTTCCTCTGGAATGGCAGAATAATTATTTCCTTTATAAAGGATTATTAATGTACAATCTCAAAGCAATCCTTTGGCTTGCTCTGGAAGTCATTGGCGCGAGCGTGAGGAGGTTTTGACATGCTTGTGTTGGTGTTCCTTCTGTTGTGATAAATACACTAAACTAAGCGTGTCTACGTATCATTTGGCACCAGGTGATTTTAGATGTTATAAACTCTTTCTAAATGACTTCTTTCCAAGAAGTACCAGTGTGAATCGAAACCAGCGTTATCAACATAAAGCGCCTTGTAACTCCTGGACTGTAAAATAGGATATTTCACAGGATCCCGTTCAGAGTACAAACCAACATAAAACATAACATATTTACAGATTTCCAGAATGATTGTTAATTGCTAATGAATGGTTAAGATAGCCTCAATGTTCACATTACTGTAATAAAAGTATGGAAACAAGTTTGTCACCGGACTATGATAGCTATCCTTTTAAAAGGAGTGGCCATACACAAGCAACACTAGTAACAGATATGTCCAGAACCTTGATTCCAGGGTACGTAGCGTCACATGTGGGGGGGAGGTACTGGGAACCTCAGAGAGGAAGTGTAAGACTGCTTCACAAGGATTTAAAAAAAATCCTTTGGCACTAGAGTGTCCCTTCTCCCACACAGAGGAGCAACGCATCGAAAGCTCGACGGTGACAAAGACAAATGTCACTTCCCACACAAGCAGGAAGTTCACGAACCTCCAAATGAAAACATTATTGTGCTTCTGTGGATACAATAAGAGACATTACCAAAAAAACAAAACAAAAAATCACTAAATCGTTTGGTCAGAAAGACGTCAGATATTAAGGTGTTTTACAACTGTCATCCTTCGTCTACTGTCTTAGTAAACAATAGTAGTAAAATATACCACTCAGGGGATTGTGGGTAGAGGCCCACCATGCAGACCAGGCACAGTGCTTAGGAAGAACCTTCTGGAGACAGCCGGGGTGGGGGGTACACTGCTGCACCTCCCCTCTCACAAACCTCCCTCTCCACCCCCCTCCCTCTCCACCCCCCTCACTCCCTCTGCCACCCCTCCCCCTCCTAAGCGGTCGGGGAGGCCCCCAGGCTGATGGAGTGCTCCGGGGCCCCAGACCCCCCCTGCCTCCTCCGGCAGAAGGTGTAGAGGGCGAAGAGGGGGATGCAGCTGACTGAGGACACCAGCAGCAGCCCGATGAAGGCCTGGGCGTAGGGGGGGTACTCCAGGACCACCGACTTACCCTGGAGGACAGGGGACAGAGAGGAGAGGTGAGGAGAGAGAGAGCGGAGGTGAGGTGAGGAGAGAGAGAGGGGGAGGTGAGGTGAGGAGAGTGGAGAGGTGAGGAGAGTGGAGAGGGTAGAGAGGGGAGGTGAAGAGAGGAGAGGAGAGAGGTGAGAGGGGAGGAGAGGGAGAGAGAGGGGAGGGGGTGAGAGGGGAGGAGGGGAGGTGAAGAGAGGTGAGAGAGGTGAGGAGAGAGGTGAGAGGGGAGGAGAGGTGAGAGGGGAGGAGAGGTGAGGGAGTGGAGAGGTGAGAGGGAGGTGAGGAGAGGTGAGGAGAGGGGAGGAGAGGTGAGGGGAGGAGAGGTGGTGAAGGGGAGGAGAGGTGAGGAGAGGTGGAGGGGAGAGAGGGTGAGGAGAGGTGGAGGTGAGAGGGGAGGAGAGGTGCAGAGAGGTGAGCGAGAGGTGAGGAGAGAGCGTGAGAGAGGTGAGGAGAGCGGTGAGAGGGGAGGCGAGGTCGAGGGGAGGAGAGGTGAGAGGAGGGTGAGAGGGGAGGCGAGGTGAGGAGAGGAGAGGTGAGAGGGGAGGAGAGTGAGAGGGAGGTAGAGGGGAGGGAGGTGAGGAGAGGAGAGAAGTGGGCCGTACCAAGTTTTTGTCCCAGGCCTGGTAGGTGGGGGTGCCTCCCTGGATGTAGTTGATGATGTAGAAGATGAAGAGAGCCACGAGCAGCAGGGGGCTCACCACCGCCCACATGATCTTCCAGTACCAGTTAGGACGGTGGCCCAGCATGTCCTCGATGTCCTTCTCAAACCTGACGAGGACAAGAGAGGAAGAGGGCTCTGGGGTTTTACAGCTCACCAGATTAGAGTACCATGTAGTCTGAGGTCGTACTACAGAGGCCAGGGTTTGAATCCGGCCCGGGCCTCTCTCTCTCTCTCTCTCTCTCTCTCTCTCCCTCTCTCCCTCTCTGCCTCTCTACCTTTCCAACTACACGTCACTTTCAAACTGCCCAATAAATCCTAACATTTTTGTTGGCTTTTGTGCTGGGCAGTTATGCGTGGTAACCTGTTTGGACAAACAACCCTACAGTGGACATGCTCTGCTTGACACTGAAACACTGCGGCACAACGTGCGTCTTTGTTGAACAGAAAGCACAGACTGTTTCAATCTTGGAAAGCTGCTTAGTAAAAAAATACAAGAATCTAAACACTGTTACAACCGCAGACAATTTAAAAAGCTATTTACTCTGTGGTAAACTCTTGTGGTATGACACACACACACACTTCTTAATGGCAGATATGTAAAACACACACCCACCTCCGGATGCCGTAGACGTAGCTGACGGTGATGACCTCCACCAAGACGATGAACAGCAGGGAGAAGGTGGCTCCGTAGTCGTTGAACATGGTGAACCAGTAGTTCCCCGACCGCGTGGTGAACCCCAGACCCAGCAGCAGACACACCACACACACAATGCCTGCACCACACACACACACCACACACACACACACACACCCAACACAGAGGAAACATCTCTAGACAGGCTAGAACAAGGATAGGGGCTTATTTGAAACCTATTTACTGGCAAGTTGTTTCATAAATTAGACATGGGAACCCCCCTCCCTTCCTTCCTTCCCTCCCTCCACCCTCCCCCTCCTCCCTCTCCCTCCGTCCGTCCCCTCCTCCATCCCTCCTTTCCACCCTCCCCCTACCTCCACCCTTTCCCTCCATCTTTCCCCACCCTCCCCCTCCTACATCCACCCTCCCTCCTCCCACCTCCCTCTCACCATTAAAGGTCTCGATGCTGACGTTGCGGGAGATCACCTTGAAGTCCATCAGTGGGGTGATGATGGCCGTCACGTTCCCCAGCATGCTGCCCATGCCCAGCAGCAGCAGCATAAAGAAGTACAGCACCGACCACAGCTGAGGTAAGGGCATGTTCTTTATGGCCTCGCTGTACACGATGAAGGCCAGGCCTGTGCCCTCCACCGCCTGGGAAGGGAGGGAGGGAGGGAGGGAGGGGGAGAGAGACAGGGTAGAAATGAGGGGGTGGATTGTTATAATCTACATTAATTAGCAAGCCTTTCCAGAAATAACCTGACTGAAGACTGCTGTTCATTCAGGTTTTTTTGTACATTTTTACTAATGACACATCTTTCGTTTAAACAGTTCTACTTGAATGCCTTGACAGAGCTGGGTTGTGTGGCTCGTATACATCAACAAGTCCACTACTGGGAACCTTTGTACACATCAGCAGCTCGGCCCAGCCTGAAACAGTCATTACTGATTACCACAAACACAGCAGCTCTGGTCAAGTTCAGCTGACCTGCAGACAAGCGCTGAATCATCAGAAGATTACCAGGTTGTGTGAGGACAGCTGTCATAGCTATCATAACTATCCTATCGAGCTATCATAGCTATTCTAGCTAGCTCTCGTAATGTCCTCATTTGATCCGCAATCTACCATCCCCGCCCAGACTTTCACCCCCTCTGCCACCCCCACCCAGACCATCACCCCCTCTGCCACCCCCACAGGGGCGTGGGGGAGGCGTGAGGCAGGCGTGTGGGGGGGGGTCAGATTACCGTGTCTAGTTCGGCCTCCAGGCTGCAGCTCTCCAGCTTGCTTGCGATGCTAGCAAACAGGTCTGGCTGGGTCCGGTTCAGCTCCAAGGCCCAGTGGTCGACGGTCTCCATGGTGATGGAGTCCTCTGCCAGGTCAAAGGTGTTCAGTAGCAGCACACGCATCCTGGAGGGAGGGGGACACGGGTCACGTGACCACCAAGCTGACCTCTGACCTGTGGCTCTCTGCCTGCCTGGTACAGCTACACCAGTGTGTGTGTGTGTGTGTGTGTCTACTGTGTTAACTAACCTTGTAGAGACATTCTAGCAGGGTTTAGGGGGATAGGGGTAAAACACGATTCTGAATGGTACACAACTCTGAGTCCCCACAATGACAGCCGTACACGACATGTGTGTTTATGTGTTTACACGTGACGGAAATCACTGCTGTTACAGAAGATTAGAGACTGGTCTGTCATCTTTTCTTAAAGATCGCTCTGCTATCTTGCATGACCTGAGTCTTATCAGGGCTTATCACATTCTAACACTCTGAGTTTGTCTTATTTTAAGACTATTATTAGATCAATTTATGATTACGACCAGGAAGAGCAACCTTGGAACACCGACACTAAACTCATGAGACGTGTTAGATACGTGGACTCTGGTCTAGGAAACTGATTACAACGTCCCTATCAGCTTAGTTATGCAGTAGCGGTGTCAAGAAGTAGCTGTGTCTAAATAAACAACATGACTAAGCACCTGATATAACACTCACCCACACACACCCACACAAACCCACACACACCCACACACACCCACAACACACACACACTGTGTGTTAAGACTCTGCCTACCTCGCCAGACAGCTCTCCTAGTTAAGACTCTGCCTACCTCTCCAGACAGCTCTCCTAGTTAAACACTCTGTCTACCTCTCCAGACAGCTCTCCTAGTTAAAGACTCTGCCTACCTCTCCAGACAGCTCTCCTAGTTAAAGACTCTGCCTACCTCTGCAGACAGCTCTCCTAGTTAAGACTCTGCCTACCTCTCCAGACAGCTCTCCTAGTTAAGACTCTGCCTACCTCTCCAGACAGCTCTCCTAGTCAAAGACTCTGCCTACCTCTCCAGACAGCTCTCCTAGTCAAAGACTCTGCCTACCTCTCCAGACAGCTCTCCTAGTTAAACACTTTGTCTACCTCTCCAGACAGCTCTCCTAGTTAAAGACTCTGCCTACCTCTCCAGACAGCTCTCCTAGTTAAGACTCTGCCTACCTCTCCAGACAGCTCTCCTAGTTAAACACTCTGCCTACCTCTCCAGACAGCTCTCCTAGTCAAAGACTCTGCCTACCTCTCCAGACAGCTCTCCTAGTTAAGACTCTGCCTACCTCTCCAGACAGCTCTCCTAGTTAAGACTCTGCCTACCTCTCCAGACAGCTCTCCTAGTTAAAGACTCTGCCTACCTCTCCAGACAGCTCTCCTAGTTAAACACTTTGTCTACCTCTCCAGACAGCTCTCCTAGTTAAGACTCTGCCTACCTCTCCAGACAGCTCTCGTAGTTGAAGGTGGCCTTGAAGCCGTAGATGGAGAAGGTGACGATGCTGGCGAACACGGAGGTGCCGCTGTTGATCATGGACACCACGATGGCCTGCTGCTGGAAGTTGTTGTTGTACTGGTTGTAGCTGGCGAAGGCGATGAGCGAGCCGAAGCCCAGGCCCAGAGAGAAGAAGATCTGAGTGGCGGCGTTGATCCAGGTGGTCGGGTTAGCCAGCTGCTCCAGCTGTTAGCCAGGACACACACATACACACAGATGCACACACACACACAGATGCACACACACACACACACATACACACACACACACACACACACAGATGCACACACACATACACACACACACACACATACACACGTACACATACACACACATACACACACACACACACCCACCCATGCAGAAACACAGAGGCCCACAAACACACGCACACACGTGCACACACACAAAGCAAGTCTTTCAGTAAGCCACACTGAACTAACCCGATCCCAGATACAAATGTGCTGTATTCAACAACAATGCTGAATGCAGTTGCAGTTGCAGAGCTGTGGCTAACATCTACAGCGCGATGCACACACGTCTGTATGTACATGACAGTGCAGTTCATGACCATCACCAGGCACCAGGGAGACTCAGAGACAGCTAGCTAGCTGCTAGCAATGGTTTGCATGACAACAGTGTTGGCTGGAACCTGGAGCCAGGTTCAGTTCTGACACAGTGTTCCTCAAAGTACCCTGAAGACTGTACACTGACATAGTCCTCCTCAAAGTACCCTGAAGACTGTACACTGACACAGTCCTCAAAGTACCCTGAAGACTGTACACAGCAGAACAACAACATATCTTATTGTTTATCTCTCAAATCTCTCTTTTTTTAAAGCCCTTTTTACAAGCAATGTCACAGAGGGCTTCACATACACCCCTCGAACTGCCCTAAAACCGACCTAACCCTTGTGTTCTCTGTAGTACCCTGGAGACAAGATACAACAGGATCAACCGCATCAGACATGTTCCTGTTGACCTCCCCCATCCCAGCGTACCTTGGGGGTGAACATGTACTTGATCCCGTTCACGGCTCCGTGCAGTGTGACTCCCCGCACCAGGTAGATGAAGAGGACCAGGTAGGGGAAAGTAGCTGTGAAATACACCACCTCCAGACCGCAGGGGGGCAAAGGTCAAGTCCATGTTAGGATCCTTTATCGCCGGCAGATAACAGAGCTGATCTTACGAGATAGCAGGGTTATGTGTACGAGTGGAGGAGTCTGTTAGTAAACACAGCATGGGTCTGCACTCCTGTTGGGCACTGCTGTGTTTACAAACAGGTGAAGCAGAATTTCTACTCGTGTTTCTACTGCTGCTGAAACTCCCTCCAGCACACACACACATTTTACAGTTTGTTTATTTAGCGCAATGGTTCTCAACCCTGGTCCTCAGGGACCCCCTGTCCTGCATGTTCTAGATGTTTCCCTGCTCCAACACACCTGATTCAAATGAATGGGTCATTATCAAGCTCAGCAGAAGCCTGATAAGGACCCGATCAACTTTTTGAATCAGGTGTGTTGGAGCAGGGAAATGCCGGGAATTGCCCACCCCTGATCTCGAACATGCAGGACAGGGGGTCACTGAGTACCAGGGTTGACAACCTTTGACTTGAGCAAATGTGTTTATACAGGAAGTGATGTGTTTATACAGGTAGTGATGTGTTTATACAGGAAGTGATGTGTTTATACAGGTAGTGATGTGTTTATATAGGTAGTGATGTGTTTATACAGGAAGTGATGTGTTTATACAGGAAGTGATGTGTTTATATAGGTAGTGATGTGTTTATACAGGAAGTGATGTATTTATACAGGAAGTATACAGGAAGTGATGGTTTAGTATGTGTTTATACAGGTAGTGATGTGTTTATACAGGTAGTGATGTGTTTATACAGGTAGTGATGTGTTTATACAGGTAGTGTAGGCTTGTCTCCGGTCTCCGGCTCTCACCTTGCCGGTGGACTTGACGCCCCTGACGATGAACAGGTAGACAATCATCCAGGCCAGCACGAGGCAGAGCGCCTGGCCCGTGTGTATGCCCCCGCTCTCCTCGATGGAGGACGAGATGTCCAGCGTCTCCCTGAAGAAGAAGTACTCGGTGGGCGTGCCTCGCTCGCATTCCTCCAACGGGCCAGTCTGGTTGCTGTTCAGGGGACACTCAGCCCAGGGGAGCGTGGACTGAGGGGGGTAGGGGGGTGGGGGGGGAGAGGGGGTCAGAAGGGGGAGAGGGTGTAGGGTGGGGCAGGGGGGTAGGGGCCCAGGGTGGGGGTGAGATGGTGGGGCAGGGTATTGTGAGGGTGGTGGGGGATGGGAGGGGGGCATGGAGGATGGGTGGTGGGCAGTGTGAATGGTCGGGGGGGACCGAAAGGGATGGGGAGCCGGAGGGGGCAGAACAGGTATGTATGGGAGGCCAGGGAGGGGGGAGGGAGAGGGGGGGAGATGGTTCGAAGGAGGAGAGTGGGGGAGGGAGGGAGGGAGGAGAATTAAAGAACATTCTAGTTATTGTGATTTTGATGAGGACTGCCTAATGTCGTTCAAATGTACGTCACCCCCAGTACTCGTCATCGTTTTTCACAATAATAGGCCGCTGGCTCTGACGTCACCCACCTGGAATGAATGGAAGAGGTACCAGAAGCTCCAGGCATTGATGACATTGTAG
>CAEFZP010002231.1:45000-72500 GCA_903064625.1 Mallotus villosus
TGCTGTGTCCGAGAACCATAACCCGCGTTTTAAGCGCCTTCTGTATATGTATTCTAATGAGCTACTCCGCAGCGGAGGGAGGGTCTTGTATTTTAATTGCCTTTGTTTACGCAACCCAGGTGAATGTTTCATTTGACAGGACGCGTTTGAACGTGAAACACAACCCCGCTACTATAGATTATTAGCCAGACAACACTATCTTCCTCAAAGTTTGTATTTGTTTTGAGAGATTGCACGCCAGTGCTCTGGGCCACACAGCGCATATTACATTTCTGAACAAACTCAAAATGTCTTGCTTCTCAAGGCCAAACCTACCGGAGTGACAGAAAGTCTCTATAGTTTCTATACGTTTCTATACATTTTTTGATATTATATTTAATATGTTAAGACAATTTACGCCTAAAAAAAATTATCAACCCAAAAATAAGAGACAAGAGTTGGGAAAGGAGTCATGGCTAGGGTGAGGAGAAACAGAAAGTAAGGAGAGATAATGAGAGAGGGAGGAAGGGAGAGGTGAGGAGAGAGGGGGAGGGGAGAGGGTGAGTAGAGAGGGAGGAGGGGAGAGGGTGAGGAGAGAGGGGAAGGGAGAGGTGAGGAGAGAGGGAGGGGAGAGGTGAGAGGGAGGAGGGGAGAGGGTGAGGAGAGAGGGAGGAGGGGAGAGGTGAGAGGGAGGAAGGGAGAGGTGAGGAGGGAGAGGGGAGGAGAGAGGGGGAGGGGAGAGGGGAGTAGAGAGGGGAAGGGAGAGGTGAGGAGAGAGGGAGGGGAGGAGGTGAGAGGGAGGAGGGGAGAGGTGAGAGGGAGGAGGGGAGAGAGTGAGAGGGAGGAGGGGAGAGGTGAGGAGAGAGGGAGGAGGGGAGAGGTGAGGAGGGTGAGGTGAGGTGAGGAGAGAGGGAGGAAGGGAGAGGTGAGGAAAGAGGGAGGAGGGGTGAGGTGAGGAAAGAGGGAGGAGGGGAGAGGTGATGAGAGAGGGAGGAAGGGAGAGGACATTTATTTTTTGGCCTGCTTTACCTGACAATCCCTAGTGATCTCTAACAGTGCTGTCTGACCCAATGTACCTGTCCTGACCTGATGTGAAGCTGTGCCATCTAGGCATCAGGTACATCAACACATTAACGCGACTGGCACGGAGACCCAGGAGTCATCCTGATACAGGGCAGTACACAGGGCAGCACCGACGGCAGGGCAGTACAGACAGGGCAGCACAGAGGGCAGGGCAGCACCGACGGCAGGGCAGCACAGAGGGCAGGGCAGCACAGACAGGGCAGTACAGACAGGGCAGTACAGACAGGGCAGCACAGAGGGCAGGGCAGCACCGACAGGGCAGCACAGAGGGCAGAGCAGCACAGACAGCCCCTGACTTAGGGCTGGATCACCCACGGCAGGTAGGACCATGATCCTGGCAAGGCCAGCAGTCGCATTCAGGATCCATCCCAGAATACTCCCGACTGACCGTGGGAGCGTTGCTCTGCTGACCACGTGGTCACGGCCTCTACATACACAGACTTGGGGGGGGAAGGGGGGAGGGTGAGGGGGGAAGGACATGAGAATCAGGACATGGGGGGGGCAGTTGTGTAATGGCACACGTGTCTGCTCCTCACGCACCCCCCACCATGAGGAGCTGTTGAATCCACCCCCCACCATGAGGAGCTGTTTACCAGAGGAGGAGGGAGAGATAGAGGGGAGGGAAGGAGGGATGGAGGGGATAGAGAGATAAACAGGGTGGAGGGGGATGGAGGAACGGCGAGATGGAATTGTGGAGGGGATGAAGCTGCTGGTCTGTATTTAGGCGGGAGAGGAGAAAGGGGCATGATGGGGGGGGGTCTTCTGGGAAGCCTCGAGGGCTCGTCTTGTTGCAGGCCATGGGAGAGTGGTGGTGGAGTGGACCTGTAAACAGAGGGAGGGAGGGAGGGAGAGGGGAGGGAGGGAGGGGGGAGGGAAGGAAGGAGCGAGAGAGCAGGGATCACAGTGAGACGCACAGCTGTCCCAATTGAGAGGAATTCTGTTTTCACCAGCATCCCACTGACAGGACACCCACAAGCAGCTCCGTCCCAGCCCCGTCCCTCAGAGCTGGATCAAGCTGTGTTTACCCGAGGTTTCATAAGGGCCGGGGGGGGTGAGGCGGGGGGCAGGGGACTACAGCCGTTTCCTGTCTGGGAAACAGGAGGACGGGGAGGGAGGTGGAGGGAGCGGGGACGGGGGACATGTTTTGTCGACAGATGTGGAATGTAGCAGGACTGGTGCGGGTGCGTGCCGGTGTCCTCTCCTCCCTGTGTGTCGGCCCCTCCGTCGCTCGCCCGGCCCACAGACCCGCCGCGCTCGGAACCAGAACAATCCAGAGCGTCCCGCTCAGACGGGCGCCTCTAACCGCTTGTGACACCCAGCCGCCGCGACCGCTGAGAGCCCTGGAGGCCCCTCCGACTCCTCCACCTCTCGGGTCAACAACGGACAATTAGGGCCCGTCCGACCAGACGACACGCTCAGGCCAGGTTGCGTAACCGTTCTCCAGGAGTCGCTGTGATGTGATGCGTGGTGACACGGGTCTGGGGGAGGGGCCTGGGGCTGGGCGGGGGGGACTGGAGGTCGTTCTGATCTTCTCAGACACACGGCTGGAGGGGGGCGAGGAGGGGAAGGAGGGGGGGGAGCGAGGGAGGGGAGCGAGGAGGGGAAGGAGGGAGGGGAGCGAAGGTGGGAGCTAGGTAGTGAGGGAGGGAAGGAAACTAGGAAGTGAAGGTGTTTTGAAGTGAAGGAGGGAAGAGAGCCAGGAGGTGAACTGGTAATAGCAGACGTTCCCTCTCCACTGTCCAGCTGCTTGCGTTCTGATGGTAATGTAGCAGCCATGGTTGGCCGGTCTTCTGACTTCATGACGGCACCCTGTGGAACGTTCTGTTCTGGATCCTGACTCACCCGGAACACAGCGTTCCGCCCCCGCCCTGTCTGTGAAAGGGGAGGGTGTGCAGAACGGGGGGGGGTGTTCCAAAAACCTGAATCGGGTCACTATGGCGACCGTGACAGCCTGTGCCCCTCTGTGGTTGAAATGTACGGCTGTGTGGCTGTGAAGGCCAACGGTTGAGGATGTGGAGTGCTCTGCTGTGAGGGGCTGTGAGGGGGGGGGGCTCTGCTGTGAGGGAGGGGGGGGCTGTGAAGGAGGGCTCTGCTGTGAGGGGTGAGGGAGGGCTCTGCTGTGAGGGGGGGGGTGCTGTAAGGGGGTGGGGGTCTGCTGTGAGGGGGGGCTTTGATGGGGGGGGGCTCTGCTGTGAGGGGGGGGGCTGTGAGGGGGGGGGCTCTGCTGTGAAGGGGGGCTCTGCTGTGAGGGGGGGCTGTGAGGGGGGGGGCCTCTGCTCTGAGGGGGGGGCGGGGGCTGTGAGGGGGGGGCTTTACAAAGACACGCTGACTTATCGGTCCCCAACCAGAGAATGGAAGCACAGTAAACCTGGGACATGGACAGTGTTTCAATGAGGTTCCTTCCAAGCCGGGTGTGTGACGTTACATTGAATTACTTTTTGTGACTTTCAAGGACATAGTTCCTCAACTTCAAGAACTCAACATAACTCTTGTTACAGCATGAACAGGAATTATTACCAGGACTATAGCTCAGTGGTTAGAGTGTGTGACTTCAGCTCTAAATGTTGTGGGTTCAAATCCTCCTCTGTTGGAAACATGTGTGCTGACTTTCCTGGCACCTGAAAGCATGTGTGAGCTTTTGATGTTTGCCTGCATTACATCTCTCATGAGGTGCAGTGCACTAAAACACAGGTTGACCTTGAAAATATTTGGTAGGGAGAGAGGGTTACCTGTAGGGTTAGAAAGAGTCACCTGTGGGTTAGAGAGAGTCCCCTGTCCTGTAGGGTTAGAGAGTCACCTGTAGGGTTAGAGTCACCTGTAGGGGGAGAGAGAGTCACCTGTAGGGAGAGAGTCACCTGTAGGGAGAGAGAGAGTCACCTGTAGGGAGGAGAGTCACCTGTAGGGAGAGAGTCACCTGTAGGGAGAGAGTCACCTGTAGGGAGAGAGAGAGTCACCTGTAGGGAGAGAGAGAGTCACATGTAGGGAGAGAGAGTCACCTGTAGGGAGAGAGAGAGTCACATGTAGGGAGAGAGAGAGTCACCTGTAGGGAGGAGAGAGTCACCTGTAGGGAGAGAGAGAGTCACCTGTAGGGAGAGAGAGAGTCACCTGTGGGAGAGTACGGGGAGAGAGAGAGTCACCTGTAGGGAGAGAAAGAGTCACATGTAGGGAGAGAGAGTCACCTGTAGGGAGAGAGAGAGTCACATGTAGGGGAGAGAGAGTCCCTGTAGGGAGAGAGTCACCTGTAGGGAGAGAGAGAGTCACCTGTAGGGAGAGAGAGAGTCACCTGTAGGGAGAGAGAGAGTCACCTGTAGGGGAGAGGAGTCCCTGTAGAGAGAGTCACATGTAGGGTTAGAGAGAGTCACCTGTAGGGAGAGAGAGAGTCACCTGTAGGGTTAGAGAGAGTCACATGTAGGGAGAGAGAGAGTCACCTGTAGGGAGAGAGAGAGTCACCTGTAGGGAGAGAGAGAGTCACATGTAGGGTTAGAGAGAGTCACCTGTAGGGAGAGAGAGAGTCACCTGTAGGGTTAGAGAGAGTCACATGTAGGGTTAGAGAGAGTCACATGTAGGGTTAGAGAGAGTCACATGTAGGGTAGAGAGAGTCACATGTAGGGCTTAGAGAGAGTCACCTGTAGGGAGAGAGTCACCTGTAGGGAGAGAGAGAGTCACCTGTAGGGTAGAGAGAGTCACCTGTAGGGTAGAGAGAGTCACCTGTAGGGAGAGAGAGTCACCTGTAGGGAGAGAGAGTCACCTGTAGGGAGAGAGAGAGTCACATGTAGGGAGAGAGAGAGAGTCACCTGTAGGGAGAGAGAGAGTCACCTGTAGGGAGAGAGAGTCACATGTAGGGAGAGAGAGAGTCACATGTAGGGTTAGAGAGAGTCAACTGTAGGGAGAGAGAGAGTCACCTGTAGGGAGAGAGAGTCACCTGTAGGGAGAGAGAGTCACCTGTAGGGAGAGAGAGAGTCACCTGTAGGGAGAGAGAGTCACCTGTAGGGAGAGAGAGAGTCACCTGTAGGGAGAGAGAGAGTCACTGGCTGTAGGGAGAGAGAGTCACCTGTAGGGAGAGAGAGAGTCACCTGTAGGGAGAGAGAGTCACCTGTAGGGAGAGAGAGAGTCACCTGTAGGGTAGAGAGAGTCACCTGTAGGGAGAGAGAGTCACCTGTAGGGAGAGAGAGTCACCTGTAGGTGTAGCCGATGTGTATCGGCGAAACTCACTCCTCAGGTATGTAAGGGGCCACCCGCGTCAATGA
The DNA here is from genome assembly GCA_903064625.1 of Mallotus villosus. NCBI lineage: Eukaryota > Metazoa > Chordata > Actinopteri > Osmeriformes > Salangidae > Mallotus > Mallotus villosus. Next base: position 50,310 of record CAEFZP010002231.1, read on the forward strand.
ATAGTTAGCTTTTCTTTGGCGTAGTTGGTAGTGGTGGTGCTTGGGAAGCCAGAGGTGGCGAGTTCGACTCCCGGTGGGAGCGATCTCCCGGTGGGAGTGAACAGTGGCCAGATACCTCTGACGGAGCTTGCAAGACCACGACCGTTGCATACCGTTACATAGGGTTAGAGAGTCACCTGCAGGGAGAGAGAGAGAGTCACCTGTAGGGTTAGGGTTAGAGAGCACCTGTAGGGTGGCTTTCAGCATCAGCACAGCCTACAGAGCTTGAAAGGTGCTTCACAATGCTGTGCAATAACACAAACATCCACTAGAGGGTGCATGTGCTCCATTCTGTTCAAATTCATCTACAAATTAGTGAGCTAAGATTGTGTGTCTGGGAGCAAAATGAAAAAGTTGACATATTCATTACTGATATAACTGGAAATGCCAACACAGAACATCCTGGATGTCCAAATGCTTCAAGCTTCACGTAGCATAACGCCTCTCAGCTTGTCTGGGGAAGGGTCTCCAGCCCTGCTCCTGCACAGCTTCATGTAGCATAACGCCTCTGAGCTTGTCTGGAGAAGGGTCTCCAGCCCTGCTCCTTATTAGTATCAGGTGTGCTAGATCAGGGCTGGAGTGGAACCCTACAGGCAGGTAGGTGTAGCGTGTAGGGTTAGTGTGTAGTTCAGTAATCGGTCTGGCTTCCCCTGTTACTCCATTTGTGCCTTTACAGCCATCGTTCTTTATTAAAGAGACTTTCAACTTGACCTATATCAGTTTTTGGATATGATGTGCCCCCCGATGGAAGGGACAGTTAGCACAGGTTTCTCAAGTACACCATGTTTACAGGTTCCTCAAGTAGACCATGTTTACAGGTTCCTCAAGTAGACCATGTTTACAGGTTCCTCAAGTAGACCATGTTTACAGGTTCCTCAAGTAGACCATGTTTACAGGTTCCTCAAGTAGACCATGTTTACAGGTTCCTCAAGTACACCATGTTTACAGGTTCCTCAAGTAGACCATGTTTACAGGTTCCTCAAGTAGACCATGTTTACAGGTTCCTCAAGTAGACCATGTTAACAGGTTCCTCAAGTAGACCATGTTTACAGGTTCCTCAAGTAGACCATGTTTACAGGTTCCTCAAGTAGACCATGTTTACAGATGAGTCAACTCAGCATGGTTCTCTTTGACATTTTCATTCGTTGGAATTTCTCTTGGTCATGCTAGTTAGTATGTGTAATAACAGAAGCTTTCATCCAAAGTGGTGTGCAAATGCTGCATTATAGTAATGACTGGAGAAGGGCAGGTCAGAAGTGCCAAGCTGTAACACTGTGTTTCATTGTTCCAAAAGTCAATAATGTCCTCTCAAGCTTGGGGCGATTGACCACAAAGTCACAGATATCAAACTGAAGGGACGCAGGAGAAGACTAGCTAGAAGCTAGAGAGAGACGCGAGAGAGAGAGAGAGAGCGAGCGAGAGAGAGAGAGAGAGAGAGAGAGAGAGCGAGAGAGAGAGAGAGAGAGAGAGAGAGAGCGAGAGAGAGAGAGAGAGAGAGAGAGAGAGAGAGCGAGAGAGAGAGAGAGAGAGAGAGAGAGAGAGAGAGAGAGCGATCGAGCTATCTAGAGATGTAGATGCTACGCTCTCTTCTCTCTATCTCTCTCTCTCGCTCTGTCTCTCATCTCTCGCGCATTTCTTTTCCCTCGATCTCTCTCTCTCTCTCTACACACACACACTCTCTAAAACAACACTTACACACACACACACTCGAGTCGAGGAGGAAAGCTGATCTAGAGCAGGATGGCTGGAGGCTGAAGAGCAGGAATACAGTGCATGGAGCATCTCCTCCACATGGACGTGAACAGTAGGAATAAGTGCATGGAGCATCTCCTCCACATGGACGTGAAACAGCAGGATACAGTGCATGGAGCATCTCTCCACATGGACGTGAACAGCAGGCATACAGTGCATGGAGCATCTCCTCCACATGGACGTGAACAGTAGGCATACAGTGCATGGAGCATCTCCTCCACATGGACGTGAACAGCAGGCATACAGTGCATGGAGCATCTCCTCCACATGGACGTGAACAGCAGGCATACAGTGCATGGAGCATCTCCTCCACATGGACGTGAACAGCAGGCATACAGTGCATGGAGCATCTCCTCCACATGGACGTGAACAGCAGGCATACAGTGCATGGAGCATCTCCTCCACATGGACGTGAACAGCAGGCATACAGTGCATGGAGCATCTCCTCCACATGGACGTGGAACAGTAGGCATACAGTGCATGGAGCATCTCCTCCACATGGACGTGAACAGCAGGCATACAGTGCATGGGAGCATCTCCTCTACATGGACGTGAACAGCAGGCATACAGTGCATGGAGCATCTCCTCCACATGGACGTGAACAGCAGGCATACAGTGCATGGAGCATCTCCTCCACATGAACGTGAACAGCAGGCATACAGTGCATGGAGCATCTCCTCCACATGGACGTGAACACTGCCCATGTCGATACTCCATCACTGCCTCCTCTCATGACAAGAATGGGGCCAAACATATAGAACACATTTCGCTGCAGTGTTATGTAAATAAATACCTATTTACATTTTACTGTCTTGGGAAGAGTCTGTCCCAGAAGCCTAATGAGTCTACAGGGAGACGCACGTATCTACACACATCTACATCTACCAGAGATACAGAAATATGATGTCTGGATTGTGTCCTAGTATTGTACAGATTATCTTTGAGCCCTATTTTCTTGATCAGTTGAGCCGACGTCTTGATCAGTTGAGCCGATGCTCATTCTGCTGCGGCTGGCCCATTATTGACTCACAGTCCTGGAAGCCGTTTCAAAAGCCCTTTAATTTAGGAAGATTTCTTACAGTTGGGTGGAAATAAAAAGAAGTGAGTCTTTACTTAATCGCAGCTCAAGTGATCCAAGCTGAACAGTAGTGAGACTCTGGGGATGTTAATCCCATCTCTGCCTGCTGTTGGAGCTGCTCTCCTCTCTGTCCTCTCCCTCGCTGTCTCTCACAGCTCTCGCCTCCTACCCTTCGCTATCTCCACTCATAGCTGAGCATCTGCACACGCACCGGCGCTACGCTATCACACCTAGCGCTCACAAACACACTCCCCCCAGTTCGCTCGCTCTCTCTCTCTCTCTAGCTCGTCTCTATCTCTCTCTCTCTCTGCTCTCTCTCTCTCCCTCTCACACTCCTCTCCCCGTCCCTCTCCCTGCCCGTACACTTCTCTCCCTCTCTTGCGCACTGCTCTCCTCTCCGTGTCAGTCCCAACATGTTTCCAGAGGAGCAGCACAGCAGCGGCAGCCTGTCTCCCCAGCCTCTCTCCAGCCTCCACGCTGAGCGCCTGTCTCCCCAGCCTCTCTCCAGCCTCCACGCTGAGCGCCTGTCTCCCCAGCCTCTCTCCAGCCTCCAGGCAGCGCGGACGCCGGCCGCTCCTCCCGTCTAGGAGCCCAGAAGAAGAAGAAGAAGAAGAGCCACGGCGACGCCAGGGTCCAGGAGCCCCGCGCCGGCCGCCCCCCCGGCTCCAGGCTGGCCGCCGCCTCCAGCGCCTCGCTCTCCGCCCCTGGCTCCATGTGCCAGGAGGCGGTGCGGAGGCGCCGCTGCGTGCCCGGCAGGAGCGCGGAGGAGGCTGGGGGAGGAGGCTGCAGCGCGGCGGGGCCAGGCGGGAGCAGAGCGCCGGGCTGGCTGTACGAGTCGTACTACTGCATGAGCCAGCAGCATCCGCTCATGGTGTTCCTGCTGCTCATCGTGATGGGAGCCTGTCTCGCCCTGCTGGTGGTGTTCTTCGCTGCGGGGCTGGTGAGCCTGTGGGGGTGGGGGGGGTTTGTTGTTGTTTGTAAGCGTGGGGGATTCAGTCTTGCTGGCTGGATCCGTGTGAAACATTTAGTCATTGAGCTCTTATCCAGAGCGCTTCACAGCAGGTGAAACCTGTGTGTGTCGCCGTCTGATGGGCGCTGCACTGTGTGAGAGGGTTCCCCTCTCCAGACCCGCAACTAAGTACTGTAGGACTGTGTGACGATCCCATCATGAAGGGATTACGCTGCTTCATTCATGTGTTTCTCAGGTGAACCTGCTGATGCGATTGTGGCAGATTAGAAACTTTTTGGTATTTATAAAGTTTTGTACATTTGCAGAGGGAAGAAGGAGAGCAGTTTTATTCTGGAAAAGTCCACATCAGTCAGTTGTGCCTGATAACGTAATGAAACAATTAACTTGACAATCATCTGTAAAACAATCTCCCATTTAAAACGTTATCTTGATTCCCATTTGATGCTACTTTGATTTTATGATATAGGATTTTCAACTATGATAAATGAATGGATTTGTTCAACTACTTTAACCTATTGTACTACAACATGAAAACCCAGGGCTGTTGCTGTGGTCGTTATATCTACCTGTGGAGAGAGTGCTTCAGTTTGCCTGCCTCTCTCGCCCCTCTGAATGGTCGACCTCGATCCAGAGTCGAGTCAACGTGCTGAACATGACGGGCTCTGCACTCCCCTATCACCCTATCGATCAAGCCCAGCCATGGGAGTAGTCTCTCTCTCTCTCTCTACTCTCTCTCTATCTCTCTCTCTATCTCTCTCCTTCTATCTCTCTCCCATCTCTCAATCTCTCTCTCTCTCTCTATCCCTGCATCTGTCTTTCTCTCTCTCCCTGCCTCTGTCTCTCTCTTCCCTTCTCTGTCCCTGTATCTCTCTCCCCACTCTCTCTCCTGCCTCTGTCTTTCTCTTTCCCTCTCTATCCCTGTATCTCTCTCCCCCATCTCTCTCCCTGCATCTGTCTCTCTTCCCCTGTCTCTCCTGTATCTCGCTCACCCCTCTCTCTCCCTGCCTATGTCTCTCTCTCATCCTCTCTCTCTCGTATCTCTCTCTCTCTCTCTCTCTCTCATCTCTCTCTCTCTCTCTCTCTCTCTCTCTATCCCTGCCTCTGTCTTTCTCTCTCTCCCTGCCTCTGTCTCTCTCTCCCCCTCTCTCTCCCTGCCTCTGTCTTCTCTTCCCCTCTCTCTCCCTGTATCTCTCTCCCCCTCTCTCTCCCTGCCTCTGTCTCTCTCTTCCCCTGTCTCTCCCTGTATCTCTCTCCCCCTCTCTCTCCCTGCCTCTGTCTCTCTCTTCCCCTCTCTCTCCCTGTATCTCTCTACCTCTCTCTCTCCCTGCCACTGTCTCTCTGTCAGTAATGGTGAAGGCTGACAAGGAGGGGAGACTCTCTCCTTTAACAACTCCACGCCTGTCGTTCAGGTTCTGCATTTGTACTGTTTCACGCTGACCTACTATACATCTCTCTCTCTCTCTCTGCCTCTCTCTGTCTCTCTGTCTCTCTCTCTCTCTCTCTCTCTCTCTCTCTCTCTCTCTCTCTCTCTCGTCACCCTCCATGCTGACCTACTATAATCCTCTCTCTCCCCCTCTCTCCCCCTCTCTCCCCCTCTCTCTCTCCCTCTATCTGTTTCTCTCTCTCTCCACTCCTCTTTCTCTCTCTCCTCCTCTCCCTGTCCTTGTCTCTCCTTCCTCTCTCCATCTCTCTATTAATACTCTCTTACCCCATTAATAATGTGTTCTTTTAGCAGTTGCATTTATCTAAAACGACACATTTGATTTGAATCTGCGATCTGCAGCCAAATGCTCTACTACTGAGCTATACCCATCCCCATGCTCTACCACTGAGCTATACCCATCCTCATGTTCTACCACTGAGCTATACCCATCCTCATGTTCTAACACTGAGCTATACCCATCCTCATGTTCTACCACTGAGCTATACCCATCCCCTGATGTGGCCACTCTGCCCCCATCTACCCTGCTCATACTACTGCATTACCATGACGACCATGACAGGGGCGGGGTCAGTAGGTTCAGTGAAACAGACAGACGGGTCATCCCTGGTAGGAATGCAGGCTTATGCTTATTCTGTTTTATATGCAATTCTGTCTATTAAGGGGATGTTTTACAATTCATCCAAATTATTTAGATGTTGCGGCTGCAGAATGCGTGCTAAATTAATAACATCATAAATGACACTATAAAGAGAGGAAAGATTTTCTACTAACTCGCTTGAAAGGGTTAACACGGTCAATAGGATATGACATCACTTCCTGGTAAGGCTGGTTTCCTGCCACCTCTGACCCCTGCTTGTAATGGTTCCTGCAGGACATGGAGGACCACGTCACCTTCATCATCACCGTCCCCACCGCTCTGGCCCTCTTCCTCAGCGTGTTCGTGCTGGTCTGCATCGAGTCCGTCTTCAAGAAGCTCCTGCACATCTTCTCCCTGGCCATCTGGGCATGCCTGGTTGCCATGGGTTACCTCTTCATGTTTTTCGGGGGCATCCTCAGGCCGTGGGACCAGGTAAGGCGACCGTCACGAGTCCCTGCCCTTGGACAGGTGTTTCACCTTTTCCATCGTTTATGCTGACCTTGTAACTCTAGTGTTAGATAATACTACCTTTTGTTGACAGTTTGTATTTCTTTTCCATGGCCCCATGCCTGATACTGCATGCATGGGATGTGCCCGGGGGGAGTACAGAGAGGGTCTTTATAGGACCGCAGCCTGGGTGCTGTCTTTGTCATCTTGTGTGCACTGAAAGATACTCCTGACTGCCTTAGTAGCATATACTAAACAGCTTTTGTGGCATATTTCTTTGAGTGAAAACCCTGCATCAACGGGTAACATGCTGTCCATAAGCATATGTCAATCTGTGGTCAGTAAATCATTCGATGAGGATTTATCTCTTGAACTATGAAGATTGTAAATATACATATTGAATACAAGGTTTACGTAGCAATTCAAACCGACATTTCTTATCCAGTTCAACGATCAATAAATTGTAACAGATCCTCAAAAGTAAAACGTAACAGCAAGAGAAGCCTGTAATTGAAGTCATCCATAGTTTATTCATCAGACTCTAAGGCGCTAGTCCAACTCTTCCTGGAAGCAATTGTAAACATTGCATCATCATGTGTGAATATGAAGGGAAGGGTGTTAAGACGAGCGTCGTGACTATGGAGGATGAGAAAAGAGCAGTTCTGAAGGCCAGTATGTCATGTTCTTGGTTGGGATTGGGTTGAGTGTTCATTACGTAAACTTGCCTCAACCATTCGCACTTCTCCAGGTAAATGATATGAAAACATTATTTTGACGTTCAGAATGACATGTTGTCAGAGCACTGTGTGCACACAGGATGGTGTTTCTTTGATTTGATAACAGATCGAGCTAAAAACTACAAACAAACAACAACAAACATTAAAAGAATGTTCCCACATGTTTCTCTCTTGTGTTGCTCTCGAGCACATCGGCAGATATTCATCCAATCATCAAAAAGTATTGATTTCAAACTTTCACAGAAGAAATGCAAAGGCTGTTTTAAGCATTACACATTTCAAATATTCCTCACATTATAAAAAAAACAAAAAAATCACAGCAAAAATCACGAAACAGTGCAAAGCGTGGAATGAGCTCTGAAAAGGTAATCACACAAATCTCTCCGCGGTCCATGCTTGCACGGCCACGCTGGTACACCTCATCACGGCATCCTCTCTCGCGCGTCTACATATTGAGTACTCTTTCCATTTCCATTTGAAATCAATCGGATGCTTATCCACTTCCCACAAAGGCGCTGTGTCTGGCTCGGCTTATCTGAGGAGGCCAGGCCGCCCCATGCTGAGCCTATCTGGGACCGTCTTCAGTCACACAGACAGACAAACGGGCGCACGGAAAGCCCAAAGCCAGCGTCTGAGTTTCAGTTTAGCTCCCAGTATGTGTAGCATCACACCGCTGGGATTCTTCTCGACTTTGAAATGTTTACATCAGGGCAATATTGAAATAAACCGTGTTCTTTTTCCTCTTCGAACCTCTGGTATTTCATGTAGCTACAGCTCTTGTGACGTGGTCGTAGACAAAACAGTTAAAAAACCCAACAGGCACCGACATGCACTTGTTGGTCGCTTAATGTGTCAGTTATCATTAAGTGTCAGTTGTAAAATAACGGGGGTGATACGATGATACTTTTAAAGACAGTTTGTTTGACACACAGATGCGAAAATGTCATGTCAACCTTTTCCCCCCACCACCACTAGACAGCCTGTGCCCTGTTGAATGCAGAGCAGTTATGGCACCCGTACGTGGTCTGCTGTTTTAATACCCTGTGGAAACCATGACACGTTCAGCATCAGAGAAAAATGGCAAATGCCTCTTTAGTATGAGGTCATCAGAACCCTATTATGGGATGGACTACAGGAGCGGTCTGCATCTCAGCCAGCTATCACCTGCTGTGGTCTAACTAGTAGAAATCACTGAGAGAGAGGGGAGAGAGAGGGAGGGGGAGAGAGGGAGGGGGAGAGAGAGAGAGGGAGGGGGAGAGAGAGAGGGAGGGGGAGAGAGAAGGAGGGGAGAGAAGAGGGAGGGGGAGAGAGGGAGGGAGGGGGAGAGAGAGGAGGAGGGGAGAGAGGGGGGAGGGGGAGAGGGAGGGAGGGGGGGAGAGAGAGGGAGGGAGGAGAGAGAGGGAGGGGGAGAGAGGGGGAGGGGAGAGAGGGAGGGAGGGAGAGAGAGGGAGGGGGGAGAGGGAGGGAGGGGGAGAGAGGGGGAGGGGGAGGGGGAGAGAGGGGAGGGGGAGAGAGGGAGGGGGAGAGAGAGGGAGGGGGGAGAGGGATAGGGAGGGGAAGAGAGGGAGGGGGAGAGAGGGAGAGGAGAGAGAGAGTGGAGAGAGAAACATGGTGATATGGTCCTATCACGTTGCTGATCCCTCTGTCTGAGGGTGATGTCACCAGGACTGCTCCAATTCCTCTTTACCACACGTTCACAAATGTACATGGACACAAACCTCGGCTCTTAACGTGTGTTCCTCACTCTTTTGTTCATGTTTTAATGGAAAATCTCATTCATTAAGAGACTTACGTGAAGGTAGGAATCAACTCAATAGACCAAGACCCTAACATACTAACCAAACACTGACTTATGCTTCCAACCTCATCAGCCATAGTGGCTCAAACACTGAGAAGATTGGAGAGTATCTCTGTCGTGTGTCCCTGGTCATTAGAAACAAGAAACCGTCCAGCAGAAAAGCCTTCAGAAATGGACACAAAGCGCGACCACTCAATGGGTTCGAAGGTTCTTTTATCTACTGGATATGGCTGCATAGAGGAGCACACTCTTGTGTTACTGCATTAGTGCTAAAAATAAAAGATAATTCACTCTGTATTCTTTCCGTGTAGTCACATAATTCAGTTACCAGAGTTGGATTTCAGTTATGGAGGCCGGGAACCAGAAAATATCATCTTGAATGTTAAATGATATTTGGCAGTAATTACAATCCCTTCCATGACATGAATAGGAACAAGGTCACTTTTAGCTTCTATATTTCCTTTAACATAAGACTCAGTTAATAAGGCTTCATTTGGCACGAGTCATTTTAAGAGTGGCAAGCAAACACTAAATGACGTCTTCATTGAGCGGACGCCTTGATCTAACGGGAACATACAAGACGTGTAGAAAGGACCACGGAATACCATGGATCAGAAAAGCATCGTTGGAACGGTATATCGGTGGTCAGAGTTAAGGAACACTTCTACCAGGCACAGAGCCACACTCTCAGCCCCAGGGACTGGAGATAGTGCCTGTGTGTCACTCAGCCTGAACACAGCTCTCGTGTAAACACACGGGGAGCTCTTAGTGCTGTTAGAGGCCTTGGTGACCAGTAATGACTCTGTTGTCTTCTAATGTAGACATCTAACAAAAGGCTTGCATTCCTATTCCTTGACAATGACTTTGACAATGTCTGTGCACATACAAAGAACCTTCCTAGCAACACTGCCCCTGTTGCCTTGGTGTCCAGGTATAATTCGTTTTTCTTTTTTAATTTGACTTTCTTTTGTGCTTTAATGACAGATTACCCAGGAGCTTAACTGAGACTGGAAGGGTAGCAAAAAATGTGCTGAATTATTTAAAAATTGTAAAAATATTTTTTTTAGCTGTAGGCAACCTTCTTGAATTCATTCTTCATTTTACTTAATTCTTCATATCTAAGTGTGTACATGCTAATTACCTACCTTGTTGGAGCTAATATCTAACTAATATCATTGAGCTATAACTCGGGTATATACATACACCCATTAGCTTGAGTTATCTAGTTTTGTAGGTAAACACAAAGGTAACAGTCATATTTCAATCATATTTATTTATACAGCACATTTAAAGCGACAAACATCAACCCAAGTGTTGTACAATAGAAACAAAATAGAACGAGCACAGGAGACACACTCCACACACACCTCCACATGACATAGCACACATAGATGGAGCTAATACTTGAGTCCAGTGTTGGTTTGGAGTTACCTGTTAATCAATAGTTGGGTAAGGGGTTAACTGTTGTGTATCTATAGTTGGGTTAGGGTTGGTGAGTGTGGACTTCTCAAGTACCACATTGCGTAGTTGACGCCAGTGAACCTGCATAGTGCAGTGAACCTGCATGATGCAGTGAACCTCCATGATGCAGTGAACCTCCATGATGCAGTGAACCTCCATGATGCAGTGAACCTCCATGAAGCAGTGAACCTCCATGATGCAGTGAACCTGCATGATGCAGTGAACCTCCATGATGCAGTGAACCTCCATGATGCAGTGAACCTGCATGATGCAGTAAACCTCCATGATACAGTGAACCTGCATGGTGCAGTGAACCTGCATGATGCAGTGAACCTCCATGATGCAGTGAACCTGCATGGTAAGGTGTCCTCTCTCCACAGGTGTCCTTCTTCCTGTTCATCGTGTTTGTGGTGTACACCATGCTGCCCTTCTCCATGCGGGGCGCAGTCATCGCCAGCACCCTGACCTCCTCCTCACACACGCTGGTGCTGGGAGCCTGTCTGTCAGCCTCCGCCGAGGACAAGGACTCTCTGGTCTGGCAGGTACGCAACACGCATGACATGGTCCAGCCGTTTCCTGCTCGGCAGCTTTCTGATTGGTCCAGGGGTTGTTTCTCCCTGGTCGGTGCCGTCTACTCGGTTGGTTCCCGTGGGAACCAGTCGAATGTGTCCGTGTATGACTCAGTGGGTGGAGCATTACGCAAACCGTGTTACAAATGTTGGATTCTCCCTGAGACCTAATCATTCTCATGTGTTTATTTACCAGATACTTTTATCGACAGGGGGATTTGAACCCGCGACCTCTTGATCTGTAGTCTGTTGTAACACATTTCTTGGCCTACTTATTTATCAGTAATATTTCTATCACAAGTCAAATGCTCTTCCACTAACCTCTACTAAATATCGAAAATGTTCTATCCACTGCATAGTTACTTCTCTGCTCAATGTTTTTGTCTATCAATATCTATCAATATTTACATGACTCCATTTCACTTAAACATCAAGTGTTTGTCCTAGAACTGCTCGGATTTTACGGCCGAACAGCTGGTGTTCAAAATTCATAGAAACAGTCTGTGCTTGTGGTAGAGGGTGCGAGCGTGTCACGCCCTGCTATTTCCGTCCTTGCCCTTGTTTAAGTGTCAAAGAAGCTTTCGTCTGAAGTGTGCTTCACACCTATCACTAAGAGCCTTTGACTCAGTCAGTCAGGCACAGGCTGATCCTAGGGGTGGCAGGGGGGTGGTGGGCAGGGGGGGTGTGGGCAGGGGGGGTGGCAGGGGGGGGCGGGCAGAAGGGGGGGGGGCAGGGGGTGGGGGCAGGGGGCAGGGTGCACAAAGACTTGCCATCTCAATCCCTCCATGCTAAAATATATATATTTTTTACATTATAGTACATTTCTTTCAATAATATGAATATTATTGGCATTATTTAAGTGTTATTATAATTTATGGTGGCATCAGATGACATCTGTCTCTCTCTCAGTGTCTGTCTGTCTGTCTGTCTCTGTCACTGTCTGTCTCTCTCTCTGTCTCGCTGTCTGTCTTTCTATCTGAGGGGCAGGGGCACTGCACCAGCTGCATATGGTGGGGCACAGGGGCGTTGCTCCAGCTGCATATGGTGGGGCACAGGGGCGTTGCTCCAGCTGCATATGGTGGGGCACAGGGGCTTTGCTAGGCATCACTTAACATCATTTTCAAGCTTGCTGCGTACAAGAAGTGTGCAACACAATATACTATACAAACTTCCCTTGCTTATCCCACTATATGTAGCCTACAGTACACCAGGGCTGTGTTCGAAAACTTAGACAGCTGTCTTAATCCTTGATGTTTTACTAGACATCTGTCTAACTAGACTGCTCTCTTCTCTTTAAGGTATCTTAAAAACCGTTGTTTTCGAACAGCCTAGTTAGACAGGATGTACCTCATAGCGCTGCGTGTACATGGCTAGCTATGACAGTTAACAGCAACCAACTGACAGTTAAAACACCCTGATATATTTTTACATAGCAGGTTATTTTTACAGTACATTTTGTGTGCACTTACAATGCACATTTACAATTTCACATCATAAACAACCGTTCACTCTCTTAACTATCTTGCATTAAATATAGATAAATACTGTACCGGAGCTAACGTTAGCAACGCTGTTAACAATCAGCTACCATAGCGACCTGGCTAATTTATACCTCGCTAACGAATTCAGACTATTTTTGTTAATCAATCATGGCATAATTAAATAGTAAACTGTTTATTTCTCGGTACCTTTTAAAAAAAAGAGTAAAAAGAGCAAAGGAAATTACATTTATGAACACTTTTGATGTGAACTTCGGTATTTCGTTCCGCCATCTTTTTTGGAAAATTTCTGATTTGGGTTCTGGCGCACAGACTTATGGGTAATAAGTGCCGCCATTAAAACATTAAGACAGCAAGGCAGCTCAGATGCTCTCTTAAAAAATGACCGTTATGTGACGTATTTAAGGTATCTTATTAGACAGGAAGAGAAAATTTAAGGACGTATTTTAAGCGTTTTCGAACAGAGCCCAGGAAGGGCTTAGCAGGAAGGGGGCACCAGGAAGGGGGCACCAGGAAGGGGGCACCAGGAAGGGCTTAGCAGGAAGGGGGCACCAGGAAGGGGGCACCAGGAAGGGGGCACCAGGAAGGGGTCAACAGGAAGGGGTCACCAGGAAGGGGGCACCAGGAAGGGGGCACCAGGAAGGGGGCACCAGGAAGGGGGCACCAGGAAGCGGGCCACCAGGAAGGGGGCACCAGGAAGGGGGCACCAGGAAGGGGTCAACAGGAAGGGGTCACCAGGAAGGGGGCACCAGGAAGGGGGCACCAGGAAGGGGCCACCAGGAAGGGGGCACCAGGAAGGGGGCACCAGGAAGCGGGCCACCAGGAAGGGGGCACCAGGAAGGGGGCACCAGGAAGGGGGCACCAGGAAGCGGGCCACCAGGAAGGGGGCACCAGGAAGGGGGCACCAGGAAGGGCTTAGCAGGAAGGGGGCACCAGGAAGGGGGCACCAGGAAGGGGGCACCAGGAAGGGGTCAACAGGAAGGGGTCACCAGGAAGGGGGCACCAGGAAGGGGGCACCAGGAAGGGGGCACCAGGAAGGGGGCACCAGGAAGCGGGCACCAGGAAGGGGGCACCAGGAAGGGGGCACCAGGAAGCGGGCACCAGGAAGGGGGCACCAGGAAGGGGGCACCAGGGGCCTTTTGAGCTTAACGTGCCTTCCGTTTGTTTATCTCATAGATTTTGGCCAATATCATAATTTTCATCTGTGGGAACGTAGCAGGAGCATATCATAAACATCTGATGGAACTGGCCCTGAAACAGACCTACCACGATACCTGCAACTGCATCAGGTCCCCCATCAAACTGGAGTTTGAAAAACGACAACAGGTAAGGCCATGGTTTATACTATCACATGACCTAAATGGGCCCCTCGTATCTTTTATCATATTTTATATTTTCGATAATTTCGTCGGCAAGACCACCCTTAGTATAATGGGGCTTTTAATTCGCAAAGTATCAAAATGGACAATTTATTTCTCTTACATGACGAAGATAATTATAAATGAGAATGAAAATGACGTTCATATTTGTCTCAGAAGTGTACTAATAGACTTACGAGCTGTCCAAAACACCCCACCGCCATCACATGAAATCACAGGAAGTGATGTTGACCTACTCTAGCTAGCAATTAACCTACTCAGCACTTAGCTGGCCAATAATCTGGCAACAACGAGACAGTACTTCTACTCATCATCGGGGGGTGAATTAGCTCCCTATTAAATCAAACAGATTTAGGATTTAGAGAACCAAAGAACACTCAAAGTTATTTTCTAGTCACTATTCAATTACATTCAAGTGATAAACAGCATGGAAAGAACTACTGCATTTCTGTATATAGTGATGTTCTCTTTTCAAAGCTCAAAGTAGGCCTATATTAATACTGTGTTGATTATGTATGAATTTAGCATGCTTTTATCAAAAGCAACAGGGGCTCTAACCACTGAGCTTTAACGGTTCCTTGGTTTATAACACACGCTTCAGTATAGTATGAGAAACGGTATGTAATTGCATGTTATACGGATGACAATATTGCATGCTGATGATTACAACTCAACATGAGGGAAACAGTAGCAGTTAACGTCAGAGTGCAGCGGGAGCTGGGCTGGTCTTGCTGCAGTGCAGAGGGAGCTGAGAGCCAGGCTGGTCTTGCTGCAGTGCAAAAGGAGCTGAGAGCCAGGCTGGTCTTTCTGCAGTGCAGAGGGAGCTAACAGCCAGGCTGGTCTTGCTGCAGTGCAGAGGGAGCTAACAGCCAGGCTGGTCTTGCTGCAGTGCAGAGGGAGCTAACAGCCAGGCTGGTCTTTCTGCAGTGCAGAGGGAGCTAACAGCCAGGCTGGTCTTTCTGCAGTGCAGAGGGAGCTAACAGCCAGGCTGGTCTTTCTGCAGTGCAGAGGGAGCTAACAGCCAGGCTGGTCTTTCTGCAGTGCAGAGGGAGCTGAGAGCCAGGCTGGTCTTCTGCAGTGCAGAGGGAGCTAACAGCCAGGCTGGTCTTTCTGCAGTGCAGAGGGAGCTAACAGCCAGGCTGGTCTTGCTGCAGTGCAGAGGGAGCTAACAGCCAGGCTGGTCTTTCTGCAGTGCAGAGGGAGCTGAGAGCCAGGCTGGTCTTTCTG
Organism: Mallotus villosus; assembly: GCA_903064625.1. Lineage (NCBI taxonomy): Eukaryota > Metazoa > Chordata > Actinopteri > Osmeriformes > Salangidae > Mallotus > Mallotus villosus. The sequence continues at coordinate 65,347 of CAEFZP010002231.1, forward strand.
CAGTGCAGAGGGAGCTGAGAGCCAGGCTGGTCTTTCTGCAGTGCAGAGGGAGCTAACAGCTAGGCCCTGATGAGGTAACCCAGTAATAGATCTCAGTAAATCACATTGTCTGGACCCCTGAGAAAAGCCCTTGTGGCCCAAGGATGGACAGTCAATTAATAACTGACCATTGCTATGGGACCATCTGCTTTATTTAAACTATAAAAGATTCGATTTATGTGGTCCTGTTCTGTCCTGTTCTAGGAGCGCCTCCTGTTGTCCTTGTTACCGGCTCACATCGCTAGAGTGATGAAGGCTGAGATCATACAGAGGTTGCAAGGCCCAAACTTTGGCCAAGTGGAGAATGCTAACAACTTTCACAACTTGTATGTCCAACGGCACATCAACGTCAGGTCTGTGCCAAACGGAAATGGAACTGTAGTGTTTCTGTAAAAGTGGACAAAACCATGTTTCTCTACTATCATTTGTAGTCATCATTCTCTGTGTTTCTATGTCCTAGTATATTGTATGCTGATATAGTAGGCTTCACTCGTTTGGCTAGCGACTGTTCTCCCGGAGAGCTGGTCCACATGCTTAATGAACTTTTCGGCAAATTTGATCAAATTGCCAAGGTAAACATCTCCTCACAAAGTGCCAGCACATCCACATGCATGAGCAGACAGACACAGTAATGGATCATCATGATTTAGCATTGTGCACATCCACATGCATGAGCAGACAGACACAGTAATGGATCATCATGATTTAGCATTGTGCACATCCACATGCATAAGCAGACAGACACAGTAATGGATCATCATGATTTAGCATTGTGCACATCCACATGCATGAGCAGACAGACACAGTAATGGATCATCATGATTTAGCATTGTGCACATCCACATGCATGAGCAGACAGACACAGTAATGGATCATCATGATTTAGCATTGTGCATATCCACATGCATGAGCAGACACACAGTAATAGATCATCATGATTTAACATTGTGCACATCCAATATCACTTTAAATCAATGTTTACTACGTTATTTGACATTTTAACAGAATAAATGATTGAATGTGACTGTTTTCAAGTTTTATAACTATATTTCCAAAGGAAAACGAATGCATGAGGATCAAGATTCTGGGAGACTGCTATTACTGTGTGTCTGGCCTACCCGAGTCCCTTCCACACCATGCCAAGAACTGTGTGAAAATGGGCCTGGACATGTGTGAAGCTATAAAGTAAGTACACACCATTATCTCTGGGCTTTCTGCTCTGGGGCCGGTAATAAGCCTGATGCTAGGGCATTATTACTGTATGTGTATATTGACAAGATGAAAAGAAGCTGATGTTTCAGGTAAATGACCTCAGTCTAAATGAGCACGAACAACAAAAGAAGAAACAGTCAAATTATTTTTCCAAGACCAAAGTCACTGCATCTAGGAATCATCTTGTTGTTGCTGTTGTTCTTTGTTAACTAATGGAACCTTGACACAGATTGTCAGACTGTATCGTCATGATTATTGTACATGATTCATGGCTTGTGTAATGGAAATCCGAAAAAAGGGAATCAGTATTAAGATTATTGCCCACTGAGCATGTGTAACATGTTTGGTTTATCACTGTGCATGTGTAACATGTTTGGTTTATCACTGAGCATGTGTAACATGTTTGGTTTATCACTGAGCATGTGTAACATGTTTGGTTTATCATAGAAAAGTGCGAGATGCTACAGGAGTGGACATCAACATGCGTGTCGGAGTGCATTCTGGGAACGTCCTGTGTGGCGTCATCGGCCTCCAGAAATGGCAATATGATGTCTGGTCACATGACGTCACCTTGGCCAATCATATGGAGGCTGGCGGAGTTCCAGGGTAAGCAAAGCTATACGGAAGTGAATTAAATGTTGACTGTTTATACTTCATCTCTACAGTAACATTGCATAGCCCCTTATTCGGAATTTATCTTGAGATACTTGGTTCCCTAAAACAACCTTTGTTGCACAAAATAAGGACAAAGTAATGGTCCCTACAACAGTTCTTGAAGTGGAGTGCGTGATGTGTTCACCCTGTGGGATCCTGGGACTCAGAACAACAACTAAAAGATTTGTTCACAGTTTTACCATTTTTTGTTTTAATTAACTGAAAGTTTTGGATAGAACAATTCAAAGGAGATAGAAGTCTCAATATTTTTCTTCTATGTTTTTCTCTCCGAATTTAATAACTAGTTTATTTGAAGCTCTTATTGTGTTATTGTGTTTGTGTATATTGTTTGTCCTGTGTTGTGAGTGTGTGTTGTGAGTGTGTCCCCTGTGTTGTGTGTGTGTGTCCTGTGCTGTGAGTGTGTGTCCTGTGCTGTGCATTTAAATCTTTTCTTCGCTTTTTTAATCTAAACTTCAGGGAACCTGGTGAAGCCAAAGACGAATTTCCATAAACAGATAACAAAGCTGATCAAATCTAATGTTGTACACCGCGCTGGCGGGAAGGGGCCTTCCTTATGCATGCTCTCTCAGTATCAGAGTAAGGACTGTTCTGTTGCCTGGCAGGCGGGTGCACATCACCTCGGTGACGCTGGAGCACCTGAAGGGGGCGTACCTGGTGGAGGACGGTGAGGGGCAGGAGAGAGACCCCTACCTCAAGGAGCACAGGGTCATCACCCACCTGGTCATCAACCCCAAGGTAATCAACCACCTCCAAGCCAGGGTTCTGGAGGTTTTCAACAAGTCTTCCAACATAATAAAAACCAGAACAAATTCAAGTTTGTATTCAAATGATTTGAATGAAACTGCGACACACACAACTTAACGTGGAAGTGACAGAAAGTGTGATTCCTCTTCCTGTGTGAACGAGCAGGTGGAGCACCGCAGCCCCCAGCACCAGTACCGGCCGCGTCACGCCCACGACGGGGCCAAGACGAGGGCGTCTGTGCGGATGACCCGCTACCTGGAGTCCTGGGGCGCTGCCAAGCCCTTCGCTAACCTGCACCACCGCGACAGCATGACCAACGACAACGGCAAGATCAACACGGCTGTAAGTGGCATGTCGGGTACTTCATGGTGGTATTTAACATGTTGTGTTAAACATGATATGTTTAGTTATGTTGTGTTATGTTTATTGAATGTGTAATTATGTTAAACGTAAAAGTAAATGACTTCATTAGTTGTTCGACTGTGACAACTAAAATGTGTCACAGTCGCTGTGCAAGAAAAACATGTCAAATCTATGTCATGGGTTCAAATCCTGCCTGGGCCCTTTGTTGCATGTCTTCCCCTGTCCAATAAAGCAGAAGAATGCTCCCCCAAAATAAAACTAGACATGCTTAAAACTCTGTGCATTCTCTTGGCCCCAGGATGTGCCCATGGGCCAGTACCATTTCCAGAGGAGATCAGAGAGGTAAGAGCCATGTGTATATCTGTGGGTGTTTGGATACATGGATTGGGTTACAGTTACTATGAGAACGGTTTACGGGCACATGTATTGAAATTAAACGTTTAAAAAAATATTGTATCTAACAATTTCCAACATAATTGTTGTTAACACATTACTGTTGTCAGAACTTCTCAAGTATTCAAGTTACCATGTTTTGACTTCAATCTTTCTACAGTGATTTTAATCTCTGAAAACGGGCTAATCCATACTGGATTAAACACAAAACACGTCCTATTAACCCCAAGAAGTTTGGTACTCATGTCTTTGTGTGCTTCATTTTAATATGAATTATTTGAAGCTGTGTGTGACAAGACGCATTTGTAACCAGACATCAGAGTCACACAAACACAGCTGGTCTAAATAACCCAGAAATGGGTCACTGTCCCAAGGATCTGTGGTGCTCACGGGTCACTCATTCAGGTACTTCACTGTTTACAATGTGTCAATAATTGCTGCATTTTCTTATCATTGTTCTCCTATTAAGAACCAAATCTCAAAAGAAGAGATTTGAAGAAGAATTCAACGAGAGGATGATTCGAACTTTTGATGGAATTAATTCCCAAAAGTAAGTGAGTTAAAGATGAAGGTGTCATTACTGGAGGGAAAGCTGTGTTGAAGTGTTTAATAACACCGTGTATAAACACCTGTGTGTTTCAGACAATGGCTCAAATCAGAGGACATTCAGAGAATATCATTATTCTTTCACAACAAGGTGTTAGAGAAAGAGGTAAGATGTCATATTTGATATTTTCAGATATTTTCATTTTTCTGGATGTGTTCAAAACATTGTATTGCCTATTTGACACATCCTTGTCTTGTAAAAAAATTAAATAAAATGACATTTAGTCTTTCTTTCCTCTCCTGCAGTACAGAGCGACTACTTTACCTGCTTTTAAGTATTATGTCACCTGTGCTTTTTTCATCTTCGTCTGCATCTTTATCGTTCAAATTCTGGTCTTGCCAAAGTAAGTGTGATTTAAACACTATCTCTGCTATTCCGCTAACAGCCTTATATGAACCCACAGTTTAAAGTTTATTCCCGACAAAACTCATTAAAGAGCAACGTTTCTGCCATGGTGTGTCTTCACATCTATCTTTACCTTCCTTGGGTTGATGGTGTGATTGACATGTCCCTCTCTGCAGAACCGCAGTCCTGGCGCTCTCCTTTGGGACGGCTTTCATCTTTCTGTCCCTGATTCTGCTAGTATGTTTTACTGGCCATTTTATGGTGAGTAGGAAACTGCAGCCATCTGAAATATTTTTCCGAAGCGTACTTTGGTGTAAAACATCGTAGACCTGTTTTCGAATCACTGAGGAGCCTGAATGCAAACACAATCATGTCATCCTCATCCACCTACAGTTTCATGATAAAGATTGTGAAAACAGCTGGACCTAAGATGGACTACATTAGTGACAAACTAAACTCAAATGTTTCTTGATCATTCTTATATTCCTGTATGTTAGCTTGGTACACTGGCTTGGAGATGGTTCAGTAATTGGCAGTAATTGCTGATTGTGACACCCTCCTCTCCCTCCTGTCTCACCACGCGCCAAGCTCATTATTTGTAGTAGTACGGCAAAAAGACAAATAGGCATTTGTTTCAGAACGACAGTAGAGAGAGGCTCCGTGTCCTGTGTGGAAATCCTGTCTATCATCCTGTCCATCATCCATCCTGTCCATCATCCTGTCCATCATCCTGTCCATCATCCTGTCCATCATCCTGTCTATCATCCTGTCCATCTTCCTGTCTATCATCCTGTCCATCATCCTTTCCATCATCCTCTCCATCATCCTGTCCATCATCCTGTCCATCATCCTGTCTATCATCCTGTCTATCATCCTGTCCATCATCCTGTCCATCATCCTGTCCATCATCCTGTCCATCATCCTGTCCATCATCCTGTCTATCATCCTGTCCATCATCCTGTCCATCATCCTGTCCATCATCCTGTCCATCATCCTCTCCATCATCCTGTCTATCATCCTGTCCATCATCCTGTCCATCATCCTGTCCATCATCCTGTCCATCATCCTGTCCATCATCCTGTCTATCATCCTGTCCATCATCCTCTCCATCATCCTGTCCATCATCCTGTCCATCATCCTGTCATCATCCTGTCTATCCTGTCCATCATCCTGTCCATCATCCTGTCCATCATCCTGTCCATCATCCTGTCCATCATCCTGTCCATCATCCTGTCCATCATCTGTCCATCATCCTGTCCATCATCCTCTCCATCATCCTGTCTATCATCCTGTCCATCATCCTCTCCATCATCCTCTCATCATCCTGTCTATCATCCTGTCCATCATCCTGTCCATCATCCTCTCCATCATCCTGTCTATCATCCTGTCTATCATCCTGTCCATCATCCTGTCCATCATCCTGTCCATCATCCTGTCCATCAATCCCAATAACAGAATATTTCATCCAAGCACACAATGAGTATGCAGATTTATTGCTAGGTCTGTCAACTGCATCTCTATAGAAACCCCATGCCAGCCCTTTACTGTTGTGATGATGGAACAAGAACAAGAACAGCCTTTGTGGTAGCAAAACATAAGCCTGTGTTGAAAGCCTCAAGAATCCTTGATGTCACTGAGGAAGCGCTTTGACATCAAATGTTTGCATTTCTGGCTGTATCATGTGCAAGAATGACAAAAAAAAGAATTTTTGGGGGGGGTCTGAATATTCTGTTATTGTTACTTCCTTAGCATTGCAGTAAAAGTGCCTCCATTTCCTGGCTTTGGCTCCTGAGGTCGTCTAGCATCATCGCTAACAAGCCGTGGCTCCGTATCAGTCTGACCATGACCACCACGGTCCTGATCCTGGGGATGTCCGTCTTCAACATGGTGAGTGGCACGGCTGCACAGGAAAGGGGTTCATTCAGTCTCTCTCTGATTGGCCACACTGATCACACCAGATCTGAATGGAGACATTGGCTGGGTCCCAAAGCCCATTATGCCAGACTGCTTCGTGTGCCAGAAAAACACTATGTCTAAACACATTGTTTCTGTAATAGAGTAGGCCAAAAATACCAGGACGTCCTAATATATCCAATAGCATTTTGCAGAATGCAAGCCAGCGTTCTCTGGCAGTGGGAGAGGATTCAACTGAGAAGACAGTTGAACAAGAGCACATCGCTCTGACCAGGCCTGCCCTAGTCTAAGGCCCAGTTCTAGGACCAAGTGGGACGTCCTAGTTGTGTGCATACTGCATGCAATATGAACTTTGTTAAGCCGGCTGCAGCGCGTACTAAAAGGATGCGATTTGGGACGCAGCCTTTAGTCCATCTCTAAGCCTCAGTACCCTAAACCCTACGTTAAGCAGAAACAACTAGGAATATACCCGCAAGCATCAAAGGCAGAGTCCTCCTGATGTGTTCAAACCATTTCAGGATTGACATGATAGAGGAGCAATGGCTTATTTTATGTTCTTTAGGGACGTTTTTCCCAAATTGTCACTGTGGAGAGAACTCTGTCACACGGACTGGACGGGTTCTTGAGACATTTCAGTTATTTGTGGTTCTGTTCCCTGTGGTTCTGTTCCCTGTGGTTCTGTTCCTTGTGGTTCTGTTCCTTGTGGTTCTGTTCCCTGTGGTTATGTTCCCTGTGGTTCTGTTCCCTGTGGTTCTGTTCCCTGTGGTTCTGTTCCTGTGGTTCTGTTCCCTGTGGTTCTGTTCCCTGTGGTTCTGTTCCCTGTGGTTCTGTTCCCTGTGGTTATGTTCCCTGTGGTTCTGTT
>CAEFZP010002231.1:77500-91922 GCA_903064625.1 Mallotus villosus
ACGTCTAGATACAGCACAGCCAACATGGACACAGTCTGGGAGGGTATAGCTCAGCGGCTGCTAAGCAAAAGGTTGCAGGTTCGAATCCCCCTCTCTACGTCTCGTAGAATAAAAGCCTCCGCTGAGCGAACGTGTCGATCGCTACGAGACACATAGCTCGGTCTGGTCTCTTCAGATGCGTTCAGGGCTCTCTAAGCGTTAGCAATCTGGAGACTGGAGAGAGAGTCTAGCCGCCTTGACGTCAAAAGAACCCGTTCAGACTCAGCGGTCCTGGCAGAATCTCTCTGAGGCAGCAAGGTCAGACAACGGTGTTTATATGACTAGAGAAAAACAAAACATGACCCAGTCGACAGGTGCTGTTACAGGCTGGCAGATACGTCCTTGAACTGCGGCAGTCGCCAGAACCACAGTCGCTTACAGCAGGAACACACATATATGAATGGATAATAAGACATGACACAGGAACAGATGATAAGGTCCTCGCTGCTCTAGTGGTTGTGATGAACATGAGCACGTATAACACGTGTCCCATGCGCGTGTGCCCTCCAGGTGACGGAGGAGACGGGGCGGATCCTGCGGGCGCTGGGCTACACCTGCTCCTGCAGGGGCGTGATCAACGTGAAGGGGAAAGGCGACCTGAAGACCTACTACGTCCACACGGAGATGAGCCGCTCGCTCTCCCAGGGGAACCTCATGGGGAACCAGGGGAACCTCATGCCCTGAGGCCCCACTGCCTCGCCCCACGGCCTCGCCCCACGGCCTCGCCCCACGGCCTCGTCCCACGGCCCCGCCCCACGGCCTCACGCCATGGCAAGCGACCCTGCGGAGCCAGCAGCCTGTAGAGACTGTGTCTGTTTCTGTCGGTCTCTCTGCCCGGTCCCTTACTACGCACACACTCTTGGATGTAGTCACACACAGTCCAGTGCCGTTGGAGAAAAACCTTTTTTTGTGAACGTGTGTGTGGTCTTGACCCTGGACTTGTTTGGGAATTATTTTTCGTTTTTGTAAGAGAAGACAACCAGAAATGTTTTATGATGCTTTAATGCCATTGTTTTTGTAAAATAAACATTTGTATGTATTTAATGTGCAAAGGTCTAGTTTGTTCTTCTTCTCAGAGCTGAAGGTTTTAAAGCTGGAGGACAGTTTTGTCTTGGTCTCTAATTGGTTAACTGGTGGACAGGACTGTTAGATCAGCACCAGGACATCTCAGTTGTATGAAATGTAGAGGGTTCCCCTAAGTACCATTAAGGCTGATGCAGGGGCTAGGGTTCAAATCCCGCTGAGGCCCCCCCCCTCCCTGCTTACCTGTCACTCCTCCCTGCTTACCTGTCTCTCCTCCCTGCTTACCTGTCACTCCTCCCTGCTTACCTGTCTCTCCTCCCTGCTTACCTGTCTCTCCTCCCTGCTTACCTGTCTCTCCTTCCTGCTTCCCAGTCTCTCCTCCCTGCTTACCTGTCTCTCTCTAACCCCCTTCCTGCTTACCTGTCTCTCTCTAACCCCCTCCCTGCTTACCTGTCTCTTTCTAACCCCCTCCCTGCTTACCTGTCTCTCCTTCCTGCTTACCTGTCTCTCCTCCCTGCTAACCTGTCTCTCCTCCCTGCTTACCTGTCTCTATTTAACCCCCTTCCTGCTTACCTGTCTCTCCTCCCTCTTACCTGTCTCTATTTAACCCCCTCCCTGCTTACCTGTCTCTCCTTCCTGCTTACCTGTCTCTCCTCCCTCTTACCTGTCTCTATTTAACCCCCTCCCTGCTTACCTGTCTCTCCTTCCTGCTTACCTGTCTCTCCTCCCTGCTTACCTGTCTCTATTTAACCCCCTCCCTGCTTACCTGTCTCTCCTCCCTGCTTACCTGTCTCTCTCTAACGATCAATAAAAAACACAATCAAAAGCTCATAAAGGCCCAAAACGTAAACACTTTAAAATAGAAGTATTTCCTGCGTGGAGGGAGACCCCTCGGATGCTACTTGACGTCGCACAGCAGCGCCACGCCTCGGAGGATCCAGTACTCTGGAGGCGGCGACGTCCGCAGGTCGATGGCAGCGATGAAGTTCATGTCCATCCTCACAGGTTTCTTGTAGATGGGACATGGGTACAGCCTGGGGTCTCTGACTCCTGCGAAGAGACGCTACATATTACACAAGCTCACAAACACACCTGCAATTGGATATATATGGCAATAATTCAATATTGATATTTAATTTGACAGGCGTGTACGCGTTTTTATCCAGAGCGATGTCCAACGTGTGCTTACAGCAATACAATATTAGAATTCATTCAAATGTATATAAATAATAATAGAAGACCCAGCAGAGGATCAGAAGTGGGTAGTTCTACTGCAGTTCAGCTATGTTTTGGTGGTCAGAGTCAAGGAACAGTTTGTATTTACAAGAAACATGACTGGCTAATATGATCATTTCAATAGCTTCTAAGGTCAGTGTTAAGGGGAGATGCCATTGGTGGGGCCCCTTCCAGCACAGCTGCCTGGAGATGCCAGTGGTGGGGCCCCTTCCAGCACAGCTGACTGGAGATGCCAGTGGTGGGGCCCCTTCCAGCACAGCTGCCTGGAGCTCCTGAGATGCCCCAGCGCTCAGAGGAGGGTGTGTCTACAACAGGATGAGTGGGGTGCGTGTTTACTCAGCAGCAGTCTGGGTGTTATACTAACACAGCAGTATATTAGTAACTATACCTCCCGCCTCTACAGCAGCCAAACAAACACAATCCATCCAGCAGACGCTTCTATCCAAAGGAGGGGGGTGATTCGAACCTGCCACCCACTTTACCCGCAGGCCCACGCTCTAACCACTAAGCTAGCCCTCCGTTCCCTCGCCCGTCCCGCTCACCGTTGTTCTCGGCGTACATCCGCACCACGGGCATCATCTCAAACAGGACCTTGGGTTTGGAGTCCAGGAGGCGGCAGCTCCTGCGGTCCCAGCCGGCGCCCTCCAGGTACAGGCCGTACACGTACACGCCCTCGGACGGGGGCTGGGTGATGTCGTCCTTCATCCACCTGGTCACCTCGTTACACAGCACCATGCGGTCCAGGGCCCAGCCTTTGTTGGCTCGGGTTATCTCCTGTGGAGGGGTGGGGGGTGGGGGTGGGACAATCGGTTTAGAAGGGGTCAGACAGTTTAGAAGAGGTCAGACAGTTTAGAAGAGGTCAGAAGAGGTCAGACAGTTTAGAAGAGGTCAGACAGTTTAGAAGAGGTCAGAAGAGGTCAGACAGTTTAGAAGAGGTCAGACAGTTTAGAAGAGGTCAGACAGTTTAGAAGAGGTTAGACAGTCGTCGTTCCTCGTCCCCCCCCCCTTTTATGAACTAAACAGAGTGTAGTCTATTCGAGGCCTGTGTTGTACGAGGACCTGCATCTTCTCCTCAGTGAAGGGGCTGTCCTCCTACCTGTCTCATGGCTGTCAGGAAGCCCTGGGGGTTGAAGAAGCCCGTCATCCAGAAGCAGTTGGGACGCCCCTCAAAGACCCACGCCTGGAACTGTCGGTTCCGCTCCAGCAGCTCAGTGAACCAGAAGCCCAGCGTGCTGGAGGCCCACGACGCCTGGAACACAGGTGCACGTTCAGGCCTGCTTACTCATGCACGGCAGAGCCAGGGCCCGGAACTCAATAGTTCCAGAACAGCCAGGGCAACCTCGACATTCTGCTTTCTGTCGAATAATCCCCATCGACTTTTGGATCGTTATCCCCCCCCGCTGATTGAATAAAAAAATGGAGCCATGACAGTTTAAGGTGATGTCCAAATTCTTGCCACCTGTTTGATAAACATGTTCTTTTCCAGACTGCCTAAGCGCTGGTGAGAACTGAGATGTTATTTAAATGATGTTCACGTTATGTGGCAGCTGCTGGACAGAGAACACTAATTTGCTGCGCTGTCCGACCATGCTACCGTGAACTTCTGTGCTGACAGGATACACACACACACTCTCTCTCTCTGAACACACACACACACTCTGAACACACACACTCTCTCTCTCTGAGTCTGAACACACACACACTCTCTCTCTCTGAACACACACACACTCTCTCTCTCTGAACACACACACACACACACTCTCTCTCTCTGAACACACACACACTCTCTCTCTGACCACACACACACACACACACACACACACACACACACACACACACTCTCTCTCTCTCTGACCACACACACACACCCACTCTCTCTCTCTGAACACACACACACTCTCTCTCTCTGAACACACACACGTGTGAGACCGTGTTGTGTGAGACCAGCCTGACCTTCTTCCAGCGCGCAGGGATGCGTGCGTCGTACATGCAGTCGAGAGCATCTCGGAGGTTCTCGCTCATGATGATGGTCCCGTCGATGGCCAGCTTGAGGTCTGTCAGCGTGCTGCGGACCAGGACGATGACACGCTGCATGCGGTCGATCTCCTGCCGCAGGAAGATGTTCATTGGCTGGAAGGGGCCCATCTTCACCAGCCTGTCTCTCACCTGACAACACAACGCTTCATCTGGATGAACCGCACACACACATCCACACAGTACACACCCACTGCAGGATGTGACACACCCTCACTGCAGGATGTGACACACCCACTGTAGGATGTAACACCCCCACTGCAGGATGTGACACACCCACTGCAGGATGTGACACCCCCACTGCAGGATGTGACACACCCACTGTAGGATGTGACACCCCCACTGCAGGATGTGACACCCCCACTGCAGGATGTGACACACCCACTGTAGGATGTGACACCCCCACTGCAGGATGTGACACCCCCACTGCAGGAAGTGACACACCCACTGTAGGATGTGAAACCCAGGTACGGAACCCAAGTTTCGGAACCCAGATATGGAACCTGCGTAAGGAACACAGTTATGGAACACAGCCTTGTGTGTTTGAAAAATATATTTTACAAATGAAATCTTCCAAAATTGTTCCCAAATCTAATCAAGACTTATCTCAACACACAAGCGGAACGACTTTGAACAGGAAAATCCGAGCGAAGGGACCCAGAAGCCCTCCCCCTACTGACCCCCCGCTCACCTCAAAGGGGACGTAGTCTGGGGGCAGCTTGTCCAGCATGTCGTCGGCCAGGCGGGCCACGATGGCCTCGCGTGTCTCCCCGTCCCCGCTGGAGCTGTCCTTGGGCTGGATGCTCAGGATGGTGTCCAGGACGTCCTTGGCCAGCTTGCTCTGGTAGGTGATGTCGGCGTTGGGGTGCAGGCCGAACACCTCGGGGGTGTCGTACGCTGGCAGGCCCTGAGGCAGCAACATGGGGGTTTGGTGTGAAATGAAATCCGTTCGTTTGCGATGAAAAGCTCGACTTTAAGGCTTCCTCGACAGTGCAGACAAGTTGACATTCACAAACAAACTAGACACTGAGAACTCCTGCTGGAACAGTGATGTGATCTGTTCCACTTAGATTACAAGCCACCTCAGTTTGGCTTAATGCACATGTCTGGATGAAAAAGAAAAAAAACTATCGGGTCAGACTATTTTCTCTGCTTGTTTATTCACATTCATATTCATTGCAGTCAATTCTTGAAGGGATTGTATCTGATTGTAATTGTCTTCTTTGCCCCTTGAAAGCACAAAGACACACGCTGGGAGCCCAGAGCGATGGGTGCAGTCGTTTCCCAGAGCGGAGCTCGTCAAATGAGTGTGTGCCTGTGTGGCTTGCACCTCTAATGAGCGCTATCTAAAAACAGAACGAGCCTCAAATACACTGCAGCTTCCGGAACACTAAACTACCTTCACCAACACTACTTCTGTACACACTCACGCACGCACACACACGCACACACACACATACAAAAACATGCTGCAGGCAACCAAAGAGGAACGCATATGCTTAGAAGTTATATATAATGCAACAATCATATACCATATACCCTATGCCCATTTTAATATTGTTTGGTGCTATAGTTAGCTGGATAGGCTTAAAACACATTTGTGTTTTGAGTCCAACGCAGCAGTCTCCTGTCTGTGGACACAAACACCCACCCACCCATCACCCACCCACACACCACCCACAGACCACAAACCACCCACAGACCAAACACCCATCCACCCCCCGGCCACCCACCCGCCACCCACCCCCCCACCCACACAACACCCACCCACCCCCCACCCCCCCACCGACCTGAATGTGCTGGAGATACAGGTCCACGCTGGTGCACCTGGGAATGCTGTAGCCTTTGTAGAAGTGGAAGTCTGGCGTGAACATGTTCTCGCTGAACCAGACCTTGGCGAAGGTGTTGAGGAGGCGCTTGTCATAGTCGTCTGTCACTCTGCCGCCATACTGGATCTCCCCGATCATGTAGCGCACCGTGTGCCACGACACGCCCTGGAGACGCAGCCAGACGGCGTCAGACTACACACAACACACCTCCACACACACAACACACTTCCACACACACAAAACACCTCCACACACACAACCTACTTCCACACACACTTCCAGAAGACAACTTCTAAAGAAAATGAAGCTATTAACAACAGATCGACTATCCACCGGGGTGCAACGAAACCTTTACAATCCCTTTTCATCAATCAAACACTTTACTGTTGTATGTTAAACCCAGGGACATGGGTTTCATTATACATGCGGTTAACTTAATGGCCGCATCCTCAGTTCTTAAGAACAGCCACCCCACATCTGAGAACAAGCCCACGCCCCTGGCTGAACCTTTTTGATGTCCATGTCGTCCAGGTGGTTCTGCACAAACTGGACGGTGGCGTTGAAGTCGGCCTGGTTGAACTCGTAGGGGATGTTCCAGCCCAGGGAGCCGTACTTGCGCCTCTCCTGCACGGTGGAGTGGAGGAAGGCCACGCCGTACAGCATGGGCCTCCACTGCAGCATGTTGCTGACGTCCAGCAGGTCCTGGCTGATGCCTGGGGAGAGGCAGGCAGGAGGCAGAGGGGGAGAGGCAGGCAGGGGTCAGAGGGGGAGTGGCAGGCAGGAGTCAGAGGGGGAGAGGCAGACATGAGTCAACTTTCTACTGAAGCTTCAGCTCTGAGTGAGATGTTTTCTACTGAAGCTCCAGCTCTGACTGAGATGTTTTCTACTAAAGCTTCAGCTCTGACTGAGATGTTTTCTACTGAAGCTTCAGCTCTGAGTGAGATGTTTTCTATTGAAGCTCCAGCTCTGAGTGAGATGTTTTCTATTGAAGCTCCAGCTCTGAGTGAGATGTTTTCTATTGAAGCTTCAGCTCTGAGTGAGATGTTTTCTACTGAAGCTTCAGCTCTCAGTGTGAGATGTTTTCTACTAAAGCTTCAGCTCTGAGTGAGATGTTTTCTACTGAAGCTTCAGCTCTGAGTGTGAGATGTTTTCTACTAAAGCTTCAGCTCTGAGTGTGAGATGTTTTCTACTGAAGCTTCAGCTCTGAGTGAGATGTTTTCTACTGAAGCTCCAGCTCTGAGTGAGATGTTTTCTACTAAAGCTTCAGCTCTGAGTGTGAGATGTTTTCTACTGAAGCTTCAGCTCTGAGTGTGAGATGTTTTCCCACAGCGCGCGTGCGATCGCGCCTCACCTCCATACGTCCTTTTAAGCCCCGCCTTCAGGCCCTGCGGTGGTTCGTTGGTGAACTTGATTGACATCTGCAGGAGTGTGATGGGGAAGTGTTTGTGGACCTCCGTGGTCATCCAGAGGCGGAAGCTGTCGTGGACGGAGTCCGTCTCCGTGATGGTGTCCATCAGCTCGTCCATGAAGTCCAGGCCCAGGTGACAGTTCTGGAGCAGAGCCCAGCCGCCCTGCAGACACACAGCAGCACTGACATCAGTCGGGGACGAGGACCCATGTGTCCCTCATCTCCCAAGCCAGACAATATCATGCTTCAAGTATACTTTCAAAGCTTACTGTATGTACAAATGCATTTACATGTATTAAAGTTGTCAAGAATGTCATACTAAAAGTATACTTTCAAAGTATACTGTAAGTACGAACTTATTTTCATGTGTAAAAGCTCTGTAGTTTAGTCTCAGAGACAGCCTCGCCTGTTCACTTTAATTAAAAATATTACAAAATAGTTTCTACTCATTTGCATTTTATTCAGATAGCAGATGCTTTAATCGAAAGTGACAGATAAATATAACATATAAACAGTGCTTACAGAACGCACAGCAGCCCCCGTCTACCCACAAACACATGTTCACTTGCTGGCCTGCTCCACCTGAAGGTATGCTACTACATTGTACCTGCCTGCTCCACCTGAAGGTATGCTACAGTCTGTACCTGCCTGCTCCACCTGAAGTTATGCTACAGTCTGTACCTGCCTGCTCCACCTGAAGGTATGCTACAGCACTGTACCTGCCTGCTCCACCTGAAGGTAGGCTACAGTCTGTACCTGCCTGCTCCACCTGAAGGTATGCTACAGTCTGTACCTGCCTGCTCCACCTGAAGGTATGCTACAGCACTGTACCTGCCTGCTCCACCTAAAGGTATGATACAGCACTGTACCTGCCTGCTATACCTGAAGGTAAGCTACAGTCTGTACCTGCCAGCTCCACCTGAAGGTATGCTACAGTCTGTACCTGCCTGCTCCACCTGAAGGTAGGCTACAGTCTGTACCTGCCTGCTCCACCTGAAGGTATGCTACAGTCTGTACCTGCCTGCTCCACCTGAAGGTATGCTACAGCACTGTACCTGCCTGCTCCACCTGAAGGTATGCTACAGCACTGTACCTGCCTGCTATACCTGAAGGTAAGCTACAGTCTGTACCTGCCTGCTCCACCTGAAGGTATGCTACAGTCTGTACCTGCCTGCTCCACCTGAAGGTATGCTACAGCACTGTACCTGCCTGCTATACCTGAAGGTAAGCTACAGCACTGTACCTGCCTGCTCCACCTGAAGGTATGCTACAGTCTGTACCTGCCTGCTCCACCTGAAGGTATGCTACAGTCTGTACCTGCCTGCTCCACCTGAAGGTATGCTACAGTCTGTACCTGCCTGCTCCACCTGAAGGTATGCTACAGCACTGTGAGGTTTGTTTTCAAATGTGGTTGGTGACAGCTTTTTGGATGCAGTCGTGAAATATAACATTCTTAATAAAAAGTGCCGATGGCAACAGATTGGACGTTTTCAAAAAGCGTATAACGAAAGCTATGCCCCGCACACACAACGCATCCATTTAATTCCGTCAGGAGACGCTTCTCTCCAGAGCTCCAGCGCGTAGGCACAGCAGGGTCTCCCTAGTTCCCCTCCTCCTCTACTCACGTTGACCATGGTCTGCTGCAGGAGCTTGCGGGCGTGCACCTCCTGGCCCTGCCCCATGGACACGTAGCGCGTGTCCATCTTCAGCCTCTTGCCCAGGGCCGTGATGGAGTCTGTGGGGTCGGATCCCATGGACAGGAAGCAGACGAGGGGGGAGCGGGGGTCTGACTCCTCCCACGTCCTCTCCAGGTCCAGGATCACCCCCTCGGCGTAGCGCTCCCCCATGGAGTCCACGATGTACTTCCTGGCCTGGGGGGAGATGGGGGGGAAGGCAATCAAAACAATGTGTCTACTACCTGTGCTATGGTGAGGTCAGGTGAGGTCTACCTGTGCTATGGTGAGGTCAGGTGAGGTCTACCTGTGCTATGGTGAGGTCAGGTGAGGTCTACCTGTGCTATGGTGAGGTCAGGTGAGGTCTACCTGTGCTATGGTGAGGTCAGGTGAGGGCAGGTGAGGTCTACCTGTGCTATAATGAGGTCAGGTGAGGGCAGGTAAGGGCAGGTGAGGCCTACCTGTGTTATAGTGAGGTCAGGTGAGGGCAGGTAAGGGCAGGTGAGGCCTACCTGTGCTATAGTGAGGTCAGGTGAGGGCAATGTGAGGTCTACCTGTGCTATAGTGAGGGCAGGTGAGGTCAGATCTAACTGTGCTATAGTGAGGGCAGGTGAGGTCAGGTGAGGTCTACCTGTGCTATAGTGAGGGCAGGTGAGGGCAGGTGAGGCCTACCTGAGCGATGGTGCGGTCAGGGCACCAGGAGCGTATGAGCAGCAGTCTACGGAAACAGTCCAGCGTCTGGTCATACGAGTTAGGAACCACCTCCTCCTCTGGGGCCTCCTTATCAAACCAGGCCTTCCACTGCTTCTCATTACGGCTGATCTGCACACACACGCATACACACACACACGAGCACACACACAGTTAATCAGCTTTTCCTATGTTCTTCTCTGTCCTTCTATTTAAAAAGTTTGACAATTTTGTGTGAGGAACGGAAGTCTTCTTAACTTTTTTTTAATTGAAAGAAAAAGGTGCAGTGTGTAAGAGCTGTGTAACTAGAGTGTAGATGTTAGTGAAAGGCAGTAACGTAGCATTAGCCACATTAGCTACCTGATCCAGGATGTCAGAGAACTGCCAGAGCTTGCTCAGTTCCACCAGGTTCAGCCAGGTCATGTCCAGGATCCACTTAGCTGGCTTTACAGGACACGCCTTTAGGTCCAGAGAAGCACCCCCTGGACACAGCACAGGGTTAGAGAAGCACTTCCTGGATACAGCACAGGGTTAGAGAAGCACTTCCTGGATACAGCACAGGGTCAGGGCAGTCTGTCTGAATACACAGAATGGGAAACACAAGAATCGGCCGATGGTTGAAGCGAGGGTTGGGGTTGCGAGGGGAGGAGTCAAGTGAGGGATGGGGTTGTGAGGGGAGGAGTCAAGTGAGGGATGGGGTTGTGAGGGGAGGAGTCAAGTGAGGCATGGGGTTGTGAGGGGAGGAGTCAAGTGAGAGTTTGTGTGAAACAAATGTGGGACAGAGAGAGGACGTCCCACCTTTGATGAGCGTGAGGAAGTCCTCGTGTTTGACACGGTTGCTCTGCATGTCGATCTTGAGCGTGAGCAGCAGGGTGAACAGGAACTTGTGCTCCTCGTACAGCCCCCTGGCAGCGTACTTGTGGACCTCGAAGGTCATGCACTCGATGATGTTGGCGATCCTCTTGCTTGTGATTGGACTCTTTGATGACCTGTACGGAGAAAGCATTCAGGCCTCGGGCTGATGTCATCAGCATGCAATATATCTGGCCCTTTATGTCGGACTAACACACAAACTGTGAGTACATGAAAGGACACAGTACCATCCAGGGCATGTTCCCCACATGAATCAGCACAGCAGGTAAATCTAAGCACTGCCCCAAATATCTCCACTGATTTTGTGGTGGTGTGTGCAGGTCGTAGTTCCAAGACTAGTCTATACATGAAACACAGTAAGAACTGAGCTGAAGCAAATGTTCTCTGTGTGACATTAGGTTGTGTAAGAGCCTTACCTGGCCAGAGACAGGTCAAACAGGCCCAGGAACTGTCTGAGCGAGGTTTGGTACATCACGTTCACCATGCTCATCTCAGTGATGAGGAAGTACAGTATGCTGCCCCTGGTGGCCACTGCACAGAACACATATTGGACACTAATCATAATTGTGGCGGATAATAGTTTCCACATGAAACTAATTGGAATTATAAAAAATGAAAGCAACATTAATTTACTGTTTTTGCGATCTCATGTGAGATGAAAACAACCATGTGTAGTGTAATACTGAATCGATATCCTTGTCTGTTAGGGTTACTATCCTTATTAATGTCATGGTTTTGTTACGTATTCACTTAGCAGACATTTTTTTCCAAAGCAATGTGTAGAGTAAAGGGGGAATCTGAACCTGTGACCTCTTAATCTACAGTCAAGTTCTCTACCACTGTGCTGTTTCTGCCTTTGTACCTTGTCTGTTAGCGAGAGGGTAGTTTTCCTAGGCTTATACTTTGCCTGTTAGCTAAAAGGTTTAGTTAAATTATAGTTTGGTCTACTATCCTTGTGGCTAGCCTGTTAGCTAGAGGGTAGTTCTGCTATCCTTGTGGCTAGCCTGTTAGCTAGAGGGTAGTTTTACTATGTTTGGACTTCCTGTCCTGGACAGACATCGTACCAGGCCGGTATTCCTCCCGAGCGCTGTTGATCTGGACCTCCGTCTCGGCCGCGATCTGCAGCTTCTGGGTCACGTCCTCGGCGGTGCGCTTGGTGTTGCCCAGGACGACGATCAGACTCTCGTCGTCCACCAGGGAGCCCTGCGTGCTGGTCAGGCGGTACAGCAGGTTGTCCTCCAGCTCCTTCATCTTACGCTTGTTAGACGTCACGTCCTCCATGAGGTCGGTCCTCTCCTTCTCCAGCTCCTGAGACACACAGAGGACACATGTGGTACAGGTGAGGTAGGTACCTTATAGGAGTATGTTAAACAATCTTAGCAGAATTTTGATGACCCTGTCTCACCTGTCTCCCCTGCATGACCCTTTCTCACCTGTCTCCCCTGCATGACCCTGTCTCACCTGTCTCCCCTGCATGACCCTGTCTCCCCTGCATGACCCTGTCTCACCTGTCTCCCCTGCATGACCCTGTCTCACCTGTCTCCCCTGCATGACCCTGTCTCACCTGTCTCCCCTGCATGACCCTGTCTCCCCTGCATGACCCTGTCTCACCTGTCTCCCCTCCATGACCTTGTCTCCCCTGCATGACCCTGTCTCCCCTGCATGACCCTGTCTCACCTGTCTCCCCTCCATGACCTTGTCTCCCCTGCATGACCCTGTCTCCCCTCCATGACCCTGTCTCACCTGTTTCTCCGTGAGGATGACTCTGCCCAGCAGCTGGTCCTCCAGGCCTTTCATGGTGACGGTGAAGTCGATGATGGATGTGCGTGCGCTGATCTCGGGGGTGTAGGCGGGGTTGGGCAGCTTCGTGGTCACGTACAGACGGAAGCCTCGCATCACGTCCACTTCCTTGTCTCCAACCTTGACCTGGGGGTCAGGACCAGCCAATCAGAAACTTTCTCAATTATGTTATATCAGCTAAACTCGGGCTGACAATTATTCATTCTAAACCTAAGTGCTCCAAACAGAGATGTACTGGCATATTAATTAGCAGAGAAGCTAAATGTTTTTTTGAGCTAAACAGTGGCCAATCTATACTCTGACTCAAACACAAAAGTGATGGAAAACAGGCAGATAAGCAGCGCCACTACCTGCCACTCATCATCAACACTTCTGAACCCTGTGGGGCTTTTATCGTACTACAGCTGCTTCTCTTCACACCCCCGTGTATTTAAAGAGTTACACAGCTGTCAGGAGCACTGGCTCCCACCTCGGTGATGTCTTCTCCCTATTTGTGTGTTTGTCAGTCGGTGAGTGTGTGAGGGAGGCAGCTGTTAGGGCTACTGGGAGCCTGAGACTGCAGGCAGAGCTGGAGAAGTGATAATGAGATGGAGACCCGTGCCTCCAGATAGGACAGTCTGTCACTCTTCAGTCACTTCCCCGGGCGTCTGGCATCATGCCGTCATCACCAGCAGAGCTCCGTCGCTCGAACACGAGCGGCGTGCTGGGGAGCTACACAGCCAGGCCTGCGCGGAGCTAACCTGCTTTACGAGCCACAGCTATCCAATTAGAGACGACTGCCTGCAACGCGTCCTTTCCATTTCCTGCAATATCCAGGATTAAACCCAATTCAGCCGCAGAACGGCAATTTCCGATAATACAAGGCAGGGTAAAGTCATGGAGAGAAAGAGAGGTGGAGAGAGAGAGAGAGAGAGAGAGAGAGAGAGAGAGAGAGAGAGAGAGAGAGAGAGAGAGAGGTGGAGAGAGCGAGAGAGAGATAGAGATAGTAGATCGCTACGAGACTCTGAGGATAGCGAGAGATCGAGAGAGGGGTGGTGATAATACATGGCAGGTGCAAAATCATGGGTCTGATTTGAGCACACAGGACATTGTAATTGTGTGCTTTATAAATATCAGGGACATTATGCGGACATGAAAAGTGCTATTTGTTGAAATAATGACCCAAAGAGTGGAGAGGAAGATCCGTCCTGTTTGTTTGTCTACAGACCAGACTTCATCCCACTGAACCATGAACAACCTCTCTCAATGATGTTCAAATAGACACGATAGATTTGAACGATTTTTCTCAGTGCAATTCATTAGTTCGTTTGGTAAACATGTTTTGTAATTAAATTTAGATACTTCCTGTTAGGAGAAGCAAATGGATGTATGGTGTGAAGACCAACAGAAGCGACACGTGATACAGCCGGTATATTAAAGGGGTGTTTTCACCCATATTAAGAACTTACAAACATCACGCTGCAGATAGAAATGCAATTGTGCTTCCGCACATTTTAAAAGTCTTATTTATGAACAAATAAGACCCTTCTTATTATAGAATGAACAGACTGTGCTAGAAAGGGCCGTGTCAATTCCCAATGAATACAAAATAAAATCAATCCATTGACATTGAATGAACCTTGTATGTGGAGCCAGTCTTGATGAAGTTCTTCTCCAGCACGTTGTCCAGCGCTGGGTCCAGGTCCTCCTCCACGTCCTCGATCAGCAGGGGACGTCCCAGTGACAGGCTGTCCTCCAGATGGTTCCTGAAGTACTTGTGATTCAGCGAGGTGATCTGGAACAGAGGTTCGGGTTGTGTCACATTATAATACAGTCCA
>CAEFZP010002233.1:0-102327 GCA_903064625.1 Mallotus villosus
TGTGGTCGCAGTTTGGAGCCCTGCATAAGGTTATCTTGAGCCATGCTAGCTAGCTAGCTAGCTAACTTCATGGGTTTTAGTATAGCCAACATAGCAATGCAGGTTAGACAAATTAAATATGTACACGTTTATGTTAATAGAAACAGATAACAATATATCTTACCTCTTAGTGTAGCAATTGTAACTTCGTCCAGTTGATCCATTAGTTCAACGATTACAAAAACTCTCTGGTTGAAAAAAAATGTACCTGCATTTGAAATCCAACTGAAATCCAACAATTGCCGTTAGACGCTGCGCGCCCAATTCTCCACAGAATGGCGCCGAAACATTTGGAATGTTCCAGTGTGGGATGGGGGTGCGGCCGGCCGAAATAGCTTAGGTTTGCAGCGATTTTTTAATAAAAAATGAATTTACTTTAGATAATTTCATTCAATATAATACATATTAAGCCTGTGTATGAGATCATGAATTAATGACTGGTTGCTGCTCTTATGAGACACCGATTTATGGTCACTTCCCCTTGATCAGCTCATGTGATAAACCAACCAGGTCACACAGGACACACACTACGCATTGGCTTTCCTTGGAACAGTGCGTGGGAAGTAGGAACATAATTGTTCATATCTGCGTCAACAAGCCAGCTAGCTTAGCTGGCTACTACATAGAATCATGATTTGGCGCTGCGTTATCTGCTTTGTTTTTGTAGGTCTAACCCTCAAATCTTTATTGAGTCATATAAATTCGGCTCATAGTCGTAGTCCAGATTTCCGTGTTGTTTGTAGAACACTTAGTACTTTTAGGACAACTCGACTTGGATGTTCTCAATAGTGCATTACTTGCATTTCCCTACTCTCCACATGATGTCAGAGATAAACCAAGCCCTATAAAATACAGTACATTAGCATCCAGTGACAATAAATTAAGCAGTCCTCAGGCCAAATGCTTGTTCTACTTAAAATTCTGCCATTTCTGATAGATGCAGTTAAAGGCAATGAGTACCACACACTCATTCTTGAGCTGATAGAGATAGTTCAAATTTTGTTTGCTCCTGTTATTTGTCTACAGACTATCAACAAATTGAAATCACTTATTGAACAGCACCTAAAACATATGAAGAACCTTTTCCCAGATAACAACATCACTCCAAAGCAACCTTATTTGATCCATGTGCCATCTCAGATTAAGCTACTGGGACCAATGGTTCGTCATATGTGCATGAGATTTGAATCAAAGCATTGCTTTTTCAAACAGTGGGCTTCAAAACTCAATTTTAAAAATGTTTGCAAATCCTTAATAAAGCATAATCAAATGTATGAATGCTGTCAGAATGTAAGTAGTTCTGAACACCCCATTTTTTCAAATGATTGTACATTAGGACCCATATCAGAAATAAGAAACATGCCATACTTAAAAGAAAAAACGAGAGCCTTCCTTGGAAATGATGAGGTTAACCATGCTGTTTCTGTAAAATGGATTAATCTAAATGGCAACAAATATATACGGGAAAAGTCCTTATTTGTGAGTGATGTTAATTCTGATCTGCCAGAATTTGGATATTTGGAAATATCTATGTGATTAATTCATCATTGTATTGTTTTGAGTTCATGCCGTACAGATCAACACCATTTGTTATGATAGAGATTATATGGCATATCAAATAGAGATCCCAAACTTGGCACAAGCAACTGAACTGGTATCTGTCGATAACCTTGTAGATTTCACTCCGTATTACAGCTTTACTCACAAGGATATGGTCTATGTCCCAATGAAATATTACCTTGGGGATGTGATTGGGCTACACAAAGCCTCATCTGATGTATTGTAAAAGGCACACTGTTATTCTGTTATTACAACAGCTGTGGCTCATAAGATATATATGGAAATTTGGGAAAAAGTTATAGAAATGTTATGGAAAGTTTTGAAATATATTTGGTAAGAAGGTAGTGGGCAACACAGAACTGTTTAATACCTTTTTCCCATTCAGTCAACGGTCATGTTAAACTGTATTTTCATGTTTGTCATGTAAATGAAATAAATTGCTGTCAATTCTTAAGATTCTTAAATTGAGAAGTTGTGCGCGTGGTCTCAATCTTAAAATAAGGAAGATAATCTTGTTCATTCGCTGGGATAATTAGCTAAATATGCCCACACCTTGTTACTAGTTAAATCGAGCTTGATATTAGTTGGTAAATCTTAATAAGAAAAAGTTAGATATATTTTCTCAAAATAAGACACATTTTCTTATGTGAAATATGCTTGGCAAGATTTTTCTTCTTTTAAGACTTAAAATAAGACACATTTTCTCGAAATAAGGCTTTTTTTACTTTCTTAAAAATCTGTTTTTGCAGTGTATCCAGTACCATTTTCACTGGTCCGACTGAAAACATAAATTAAAATGGAAAAAGTTGCTGACAAACTTTTTAAAGAACGCTTTATTGTCACAAACTGTACACGGTCGAGAGACTGACAAGGTGTGCATATCTTTACGTGTCTTTGAAGGGAGCCCACTGTGCCACTGGCTCCACATGGACGTGGGCCCAGCAGAGTGGAGAGGTCCGCCCAGCCCCCGGGGCTGCAATGTCACGCTGCACAAATCCCACTGAGGTAGAAAAGACGGCAATCTCAACATCTCCTGCCTTTTGCTCGGGCCCAGCTAGACTCTTTTGAAGTTGCAGAAGCCACTCGCCGGCTGATTTGTAAACACTTCAGGGGGAAGGATGAGGTGGTGTTGAGCCTTTCGTTGGACCGCAGGGCCGAGGCACACGAAGAGAGAGAGACGGTGTGGCCACTGGTGGAGTTCTGGTGCTTTTGAATTAAAAGCACATTTCAGTCCATATTGAACAGTGCTCACTAGAATCTTTGAACCGTACAGACTGCATGTTCATATGAAAATACTATGGAATACCCACCTATCATATACTTACTTTTGTTCCAATATTTCTGTATGTTGACTGAATGAAAGCCAAGCTTCCACCACTGCGTGTCCAATATCTGATAACTCCACCACACGATGTGATGTCAGTGTTTGGGGAGCTTTAGCTGGAACCCTCTTCCTTCCTCATGCTCCTCATGTGTTGTTGATTACTCCCCCTCCCACAAAGCCCTGGTCCAGACCCGGGGCTCCCACCTTCTCCCTTCGTATGTTTTAAGGCAAAGATCCTTTCTCTGAAAACCCCCGACTTGATCCCACCCATCTCCCCTCACTCTCCTCCTTAGTCTTACCAGGCCTGCGCCCTGCCCCCCACCCCTCACTACCCCCCCCCCACCACACACACACACACACACACACCCCACCCCGTGGCCTTGCATGATTGACAAGTCCTGCTCCTGCCGGGGGATTATGGCGGGTTGAGGGAGGGGGGAGGGAGGGGGGAGGGAGGGGGGAGGGAGGGGGGAGGGAGGGGGGGGATTAGGCCCACTGAGCTTCATTAACCTGAATGTTTACTCAAGCTGATCTCTCGCCATCAGACCTTTTCCTTCCCACAAGTGTCCCCTTCAAGGCCCTGCAGCCCCCCCCCCAGCCCCCCTTTCATAAACCCAGTACTCCATGCCGACCGCAGACTGGACAGCAACACACAGCAAGCCAGGTCGGACATGAACCGTTTTGGGGGAGAGGTAAGGGTTGGTCAATACTTGGTCAACCGAATCTTTCGATGGTTCTCTTTTTGGTTTCGACATTTAAGGGACAGCAACACCTTTCCAAACTGAAAGAGTTCAAACCTGTCTTTGTTCGCTAATATCAATCAAACAGAACTCCATTTTGTCAGTAACTGTTCAAAGCCATGGTTCATGAGTTCCATGGATCTGAGGAGTTGGCCCCCATCACAGCACATCACTCTGTACTTGGCCAGGAGAGGAGGGAGATGACTTCAATTATGCCAGAATAAAGGACAAAGGGGTAAAAAAGGCTGTAAATTACTGCCCCTCAAGATCCAGACTTCAAACACTGACTCATGCTCTCTGTTGCTGGTCTCCAAGGAGCCATTCAGCCGTCCTGAGTTGTGCCTAAGCTCTTAGGACAACACTGGGGGCTATTTGTCTCTCAGATTAAAGAGGCTAGGTGAGAACGGCAGCGTTTTTTTCTTCCACCACAGAGAAAGGAAAGTAGCCTGCCTCGTATTGTTTTGCTACTCTAGAATGTGCACTGAGGTGGAAAAGTAAATTTGCTCTCTCTCTCTCTCTCTCTCTCTCTCCCCTCTCTCTCTCTCTCTCTCTCTCTCCCCTCTCTCTCTCTCTATCTCTCTCTCTCCCTCTCTTTCTTTCTCTCTCTCTCTCTTGCTGTCTGTTTCTCTCAGGCTGAAAACTGAACAGGGTTTGTATAGGGCCACAGGACCGCGCCGATCCTGGAGAGGGTAGCTGAGGGTACGACAGCTCTGCTAGGGTAAACACAGAGGTGCAGCTCAGCTCCTCCAGCACAGACAGCCCGTGGCAACGACTCAAAGAGGACCATCAGATCGAGGCGCACTTATTTTGTCAGGCGGTGTAATTCTTGGGCCCACTCCACCATTTGGTTCTTGTTTTGCACCTCAAATGGTTGTGATCATTCCGGAGGGTCCGCGGAGGTACGTGCCGGCTCGACGAAAAAATGGAAATTCTCGGTGAGCCGGAGAGAGAACACGGGTGGCAAATCACAACCATCGAGGACCAGCCGCTCCGATCCAAGAGCTGAGGAATCTCAGACAGGAAAAAGGGAAGGAAGGGGATGAGGGGAGAGGGGGGTGGGGGGGGGTGGGGGTACGGAAAGAGAGGCGAAACGGTTAAGCGGACATCTGGGTTTGATTTTGACGGGGCTGCGTGGACATGCTAGGCTCTGTTTGTTTTGACTGGGCTTTCTGGGGGAAGCTGGCCTTGTTTGTTTTTGCATAGCAAGTGGACTGTTAATTGATGAACACAGGGTGCAGCAGACACACATCGGGAGGAGACACCCCCGCTCAGAGGTCAGGCTGTGTCGTGAGCGTGCGAAAAGCAAAGGCACCCGGAAGAACAGGATTCAAACTACATTTCCCAGTGGGGATCCTGTGGTTTCCGATGAAAACAGCACGACAACGTCCGACGACGAAATCGATCCCGCCGCCGCATCCTCCGTCGAATTGAACCAAACGACATTTCAACAAACAGGCGACATTTCCACACGTGCTACGCGACCTGAGTTGAAGTCTTGCTTCACGAAGCCTCCTCACACGTCGGTGAGTCGGCCCTCGGCTGCTCTCTCCTCCAGGGAGGGACTGAGAGAGCTCCGTGGCGCACAGAGGAAAACCTCCACTCAATCCAAAAGGAACCATCAGCCTCCTGCTCAGGCCAAACTCAACTCAACACATGACGATCAGGCAGAAATAGGACATGAGGCCCTCAGCAGCCCACCCTGGCAAACAGACAATTGGCCTAGAGAAAACTAAATTGCCCATCAAAAAATACACTCGCCGCATCTAGAATATCATTCCGCGTGCACTTTCGCCGCCTCCGATTTCCCGTCTCGTCGTAACGAAGCGGCCCCACATTCCTGGAGAGCGGAGGACGCGGGAGAGAGGTCGGTGGGGGGGGGGTGGAACGTCGTCGGGTGTGTGGACGTGAGGAGAGAAGCAGAGGAGAAACTCGAGATGAGGAGCCTGGCTTCTCTGTCAGGCTTCAGTCAGGCCTCCGAGGCTGTGATGCAGATTGGTTGGGACGTGTATTTGGTAGCTGCAGCAGGCAGCCAGGTCCCAGGCCAGGACCCCAGGCCGGGCCCAGCACACTTCGCGGCCACCGGCCTGACCACATACACAGATGGAGGCCTATGGAGATGGAGACACCAGGATTGTTTTATTATTATCACTATTATGATAAGAGGATAACACCAATCTTAGTTACTTTTGAATTGGAGAAGAAAATAATGACAGAAAATCGATATAATTTCTCCAATAACCACGTACCCATGTATCTGAGCAAGATCCCCCATGTAAATAAGAGGATTACAGAGACGTGTCATACAGGGAGTACCCTGACCTCTTGATATTAAATGAGTTGGAGATGCCAACCCTCTGGCCAGGCCACTACCCTGACAACAGCAGATCCACACAGGCCTGGTGAGGAACACAGAAACCAGGATGTGGGGGGGGGGAGCAACCTGAATTAACATCAGGAAGCTGGCACCTCTCTGATCCCTTTAGGGAATTATATTGTTTGTGTGCCTGTGTGTGGATTTGTGAGTGTGTGTGTGTACACTTTCCCTTTGTCATTTGATATCACTGAGTAATTAACAACACAAGCCTTCAAATACACCGTTACACAATTATGTATCCAAGACCACAGGATGTAAATGTTTCCAACTTGACTGGTAGGATACTGTATATTGCACTCCACCCATAACCGTCATTCAGGGACAAGCTGGATTCATCCTTCAGCAGACTGTCCCGGTCTGTTCATCAGAGACAAACTACAGCTCTACAGAGCAGATCTAATTGAGGAGATGACTGAATGACTGTGCACTAATGGGAGTGGGAGTTGCACTGAAATCATCTTCATGTCCTGAGACTGGGAGGTCTAGGAAATCTGATTTATTTTGTTGGGTCTATCAGTGATAACAAGCAGGGTTAGTGTGCATTGTAGGGGTTGGATTTCTCACCCAAATCCAAACTTCAGGGATTTGTTGACAGATTATGATGTCCTATATGCTAACCTGACTGGTGACATCATATAACGTCCGTCGCCGTCCTAAAAGTCAGCATCATCTCTGAAAAACACAAAGACAACGCAAGTTTTAACACTGCCATGTCTACATCTAGTATCACACAACTTCATATGTCTGCAAAATCAACCGATGATTCCTGAGTGACCTTCCTCATAAACTCATTTCTTGTCACGGTAATTCGACAAGCCCTCTTGTAGCACCGGTGTGGATTGGCTGCAGGTGAGACCTGTGGCTGTTCGTCATTATCTCATCATCATATCAATCACCGGGGTCGCCCACTGGAAATCACCGCCCTGGGCCACGTTTGCCACTAGACATGCAGGTGAACCTCTAAATCAGCTTTAATTGGCTGATGACTAACAAGCCTGTTTGAAAGGTGTGGGAAAGTGAGACGGGACTCTTTTACAGAGCACAGAATGACTCTGTGCCAAAGGAAAAAAGGCGATTGCTTGTAAAATGACTCCTCTGAAGTGAGTCATTTTGCACTGGACAAAGATTGATCCATGTGAAACATTCTGACAAGTGCTTTAAAAATGAATACACCTGCCTAAAGAAACAATGCTGTAGTTCCTCTAGTTCCATTAAAACGGAAGGACTATGTACAAAATGCGATGGAATTCCTTAATAGTGCATCTAATATGAATCCAAATAAATACATCACATGAATCCAAATCAAGCGAACTGTCTTTACTTTAACCTGCAGTGATTGTCGCCATGTCAACGCAAAAGTGCAAACGTGTCACAGTCCCAAGGATTTATGGTGACCACTTCAAGCAGTATCTGTGAGTTTAACACCGCTCAATCCTAAGACTCAAACTAACCTATGTATGGGTACTGGGCACACGGTGTGTACACTGTCCCAATTGTCCCTGCACAGATTCCCACTTCTGGCTTCTGCCTTGTACTCCACTCTAAACTCAACACTACAAATTTATTGACAGCCTTTAAAAATATTTACTGCTCCACTTCCTCTCCCGGCGGGCACCCAGCCTGTAATCTCCCTCCCTCTTTATTAGATCATTTGTCAAACCCAAGAGCTTTTCTTCTCTCTTCTCTTTTCGTCATCCCCTCCTTCCACTTTAAGAAAAGAATTGTGCAACGGGCCTCGGAGATTAACTCTTTCCATCCCTTCCCTTTGCCTTTTTTTAAAAACAGAATTTACAGCTGATTAGGCTCCTCAGTAAAGACAGGCCCTCTCCCAGAAGGAACGCTGCTAAACATTTATGCAAGGCCAGGCGCAGAGACCCTTATGAAAAACACGTGTTCCTCCAGGAGCCCATGGCGAGAGGTCCCAGCAGAGAGACGGAGGGGGATGCGGCCCTCAGGAGACCTCCGCGGGGCCGGCTGGGACTGCTAAGAACATCAGGACACGGAAAGCCAAGCAGTGGTTGGTTTCATATGGCTCAGGCACGAGGAGAAATAAACAGAGTAAAGTGGATGTGACTCGAGAGACCCGATCGCACAATAGGCTTCCAGAGCTCGCGCTCAACGACCCACTGGAGGGGGAAAACGCACGACTTCAGCTACCCAAAATTGCTTTTTTGGGTCGTTGTCAAAGTTAGCGCTGAGCTCATATGCTACGCCAGAGTACATGGAATACCCCCCAACGTCCCGGTCCGATGTGTCTGAGGCTGTGACCTAAATATAGAAAGAGAGGCTCATGTACGTGCCCCCGTCGCCCCTCAGCAGGAGAGAGGAGCTTTGTTATAACTGAGGTGTATGGGGTGGTTGGCATGGACACGTCGGCTTAAAACGACCTCCAATGGGTGATTCCCACCACGCGCCCGCAGAATACCCACAGGTATGTCCCTGTCTCCCCCCGGGGAACCCACATCCCAGCCAATCAGCTGTCAGGAGCTCTCTGGTCCCTTGTCAGAGTAACGAGACGTGACTGGAGCTCAGCAGCTTGCCAGCTGTAGGGTTTGTTCCATTCAGCCACTCGGTGTTCTGATAGACAGTAAGCTGTGTGTGGCACAGCCTCTGGTGGTTTGTCACAGTGGAAAAGGATGACAAAGCGAAGGCTGGTGAAAATGTGGCCAGGTGGGGGGAAAGTGTGTGCTGGCCACAGACACCATTGATTTTCCATTGACTGTCCATGCCTTCGTCTGACAAGTATATATTGTTGCAAAGGCCTGGGTTGTCTTTGCAGACATTTCATTAAGAGTGGACTCACTTTTGTTCGAATACAGAAGAAACATGGAAATGAAGGAATAGAAGGGCAAGAAACAGAACTACAAAGCAGCTGAGCTAATCGAACGGATGAATAAACAGACCTACAGGAGAGAGAAAACCCTCTTGATATTCAGTCGTTCATTTGTATTTCAAGAGAAGAGGAAAGTGAGTTTAGGTCAACCACATGAAATCTGCCTTAGACCAAGACATTAGAAAAATGTGTTAAGGAATGTGTTTCCAAATGAGCTCATCTCGACGACGTGAGTTTAGCTTTCAAAGTCAACACAGAAAGGGTGGACACGAGGAGGGTGGTTAACTTGTGCACAGTAGCTCAAATCTTCACGAAGAGACTGAATGTTTGGTTGTGTTTATTGTATAGTTCGTGAACTTGAATCTGGCCAGCATACAATACAATTGTTTGATTTATTTGTGTGAAAAAAAACATACATTTACAGTTTGTGTTAGTTATAGTAGCCTGCTTCAATGGGAAAGCGTAGGAGATACTTTAAGCTCTAGAAAATGTGCCCAGCAATAAAATCGTTTTTTTAAAACGTCTCATATTCTTGAAAGCGCCTGTGCCCAGCATGGTGTCCTCCCAGCATGGTGTCATGTCATGGACCATCCCTTTTGGACCCATATAAAAATCAGGTATGTAATCAAGTATTTTGGTAACTCTGTGTCTTGGGGTCGAAAGGCCAGGAACGGAGCGGCCACGGAATTTCAAACAGTCCTTTACAATCTCTAGGAAGCTGGAGCCGGATTTTAACTAGTGAACCGTGCCAATCCAAACACAGCGATTCCTCCCCAATTAGAAACGCTAAATGCATTTGACTCGGTGCTCTGCCAGGTCTGATGTGTGCAATTAATGCTGCCCTCATCTCTGCAAACTGGTGGGATGCTTCGGGGGGGATCGTGTTACAGCGTGGGGCCAGAAGACGGCTGATTGGACAGGCTTGATTCATCATCAGTTCACAAACATACCCTGGCCACTTGGGGGGTGGGTGGTTGGGGTTGGGGGGGGCGGGGTGGACTGTGGGGCAGGAATGCATTTCATATATGAATTTCTTTAAGGTCGGGTTTAGTGACATGCAAGAGTCATGCAGACTCATCAATCGAAGAGGATGAGTTGAAATGACTGTCTGGTCCTGTGGACCTCTGTGGTGCCCTATATAGGAAAACCCAGTGCAGATGTATTTAGCAATGGTTGGTAATACACACTCACTCTTATCATAGGGTAGCCCTGCCTGACAGTTGTCAGACCCTGTGAATGATCGCTTGGTCTAGTGGTTGATGCTTTATTAGTAAATGCATTTATATTCCACTACTGGGTGGCATTTTTCTTATTATTTTGTGTCAAAGCACACGCTATGATTCATCTCGGCATCACCGTGGATTGTGAGTTTTTAAGGTGTTGTTTTGCACTAGCCTAGCCTGGGGATTGCCACTCTCACAAAGATAGTTTACTAACAGAGATGGCACTCCATTGCATTTAATGAAAATCCATACCTCAAAACATTTAGCTGTGTGAGAGAGAGGTAATCCAATAAGACACATAACACAATTTCTGAATTACAGGAAGGACTGAATCGAACCGGACCTAATGGATTATTATCTTAATACAGTACTTTGTGTCTTTCATTCAGATTTGTTTTGCATATTCGAAATATCTGTATCGATTATTAAGACTGTGCCATGTCCCAGCTGGTCTATTTCTTGCCATAAATGAAGTCCGGCTACTTGTTTCTTTTTGTGTGACTTTACCATCGCAAATCAATCACGCCGCCACAGATGTCTCCACTGAGGTACCATTCCTCCAACTAATGGTCACTCTCGGACTGGAGCGTCGATGGTAAACTAATCTGAAAGCTGCAAGGCACAGGAAACAGATCTCATTAGCACTCATTGAGCTATCTTCCAAGGAAACTTTCTTCTCAAACGCTGTTACAATAGGCTTTAGAGCCAGCATGAGGACACTTACCTTATGCATCGAAGGCTACTATCATATGGAGAGATGATGCATTGGATGGACCTTTGAACATTATTCAATTCACCCAATCAATATAAGTGGTTTTGTGAAAGGAAATGTAATTTTAAAGAATGTTTCGCTGAAGGTTTGGAACCACACTTGTGGTGAGGTAGTCTGGCCTAAAAACGGTGAGTTGAAAATGTCGCCCTCAGACCACAGTGGCATCGCCTTGGTCTTTTGGTCAACTTGGGCCTATGTATAAGCAAATATCCACATGATCCATTTGGGGTGCCGCAATGCAGAACAAACCTAACTGGAATAGGCTACCTGTGACCGTGGGAGTTACATTTCTCCTCTGGAAATAATAAGGTACATACCAATCAAACATTTACATATTATTTACATAGCCTACTTATTCTCAAATGAATTGGAACTACTGCCACTTAAACACTTGGTGCAAAATTACAGTTATGCTGTCACACTGTGGTAAAAAGGGAGAACTACACACTTGTCTCTGAATCAATTTAACCTGACTCTAGGTGGCGATAACCAGATTTGCTCATGTTTTTGGACGCTTCAATACAATTTACCGTGTGCTTCTTTGTTTGTTTACAGTTTTCGCGGACTTCCTGTTTGAGTTTTGAGCAAGCGGTTGGCTAGCGTATCTCTGAAAAATAACATTGATAGCAAGTTAACGATAGTTGTCAGCATGGGGTGTGATGGAGGAACTATCCCCAAAAGGCACGAACTGGTAAAAGGTCCGAAGAAAGTTGAGAAGGTAAGTTAGCTGGCCATCAAAACATGTCAGTGTCGTCATCAGTTAGACTACAGCATCACTAGCCTAGCGGTGTTAGCCTAACAGCATAGACGAAACTCTGGTTATCAACTCTTCTTCGATATAAAATTAAAAAATGAATGTGTGATTACAGTAGAGGTTAAATATGTATTGGAGTAAAATACACCCTGTCCAGGCTAGCTAGCTGTGTTAGTAGCTAGCCATAGAGCTTGAATAGCTTTCTAGCTTTGCTCCAACCAGTGGAGCTAGCCTAAACATAAGTTAGCTGCCTCGACCAAAACGTCGTATGCAAGTAATTCTTTCTGCAATATTGTATTCACTACTATTTCTAGGTTGATAAAAACGCAGAGCTTGCTGCCAAGTGGAAGTATTGTGCCCTAAGCCAGGAAAAATTGCGGCGTCCCATTGTTGCTTGTGATCTCGGAAGGTGAGTTTCTGTTACATTTTACTAGCTACATCCTCCCATTACTGGACGCTTCTGTGTTTGCCTCCCCACATCCTTCTTCAATAAAGCAATCCGTTTGAGAGACATGGCTTGAGAGTTAATATTGTATTTTCATTAGGATTCTATGTCCAAGCTAACACGTTTTATATGTGCTTATAGGCTTTTCAACAAAGATGCAGTGATCGAATATCTTCTAGACAAAACAGCAGAGAGACCCAACACTGAGGTTGTGACACATATCCGTGGTATCAAGGTATGCTCTGTCTGTGGTATCAAGTATACATTTCTATCCACCTCCCTTTGTTCACCCAGGCAGGGACACACCTTCATGTATTTTAACTTTTGATACTTGTAATGTATGTTTTAAATGTTTGTTGTTAGTATGTCTTATATGTTGACCCCACTAAAAGTAGCTCTGTCTTAGGGTAGAGCTAATGGGGATCCTTTCTAAATAAACAAATAAACAAACACCATCCAATGTCTGCAACCAAGCCTTCGTGTGTGTTCTGGTTCAGGCTGTATTCATGAGGTTTGTGTATGTGCTTTCCCCCCCCACTTCCACCAACGCTCTAGGATGTGACAGAGCTGAACCTTACTGATAACCCTTCCTGGGAGGGGACGGACACCAAGGGAGACCGCTATGAAGACATGAACTGTTCCATGTTCATATGCCCTGTGGTGGGCCTGGAGATGAATGGCAAACACAAGTAAGGTTCCCCTGCTCGGTCCTCCTCCTGGCCTGTATATCAGTGCCGTACCCTTCTCCGATGTTCATCTCAAAGACGATTGAGGAATTGACGATTCAAGCGATCCACAAGCCATTAACTTAAGTGTCTGGAGTTTCTAGAGTAGGGGTGGTGGTGGATCTTTGATGTTACTTGGCTATTTGACATTTGAAGGCCCTGGCGACCTTGCCATGATACATGTACTTCATAGAGTTCCAGGATATTCTAGATCATCAATCAGTGTATTATTTGTAGAGCTCGGGCATAAAGTCACACATGAAACAAAACCGAGGCATATACAGCAAAGCATCACATCACAAATAGTTGTCGAGATGAAATATAATTGTATTAGCTTTGTCATTTATTTTCAGTTTTTTAAAAAATGTTTATAAACTGCTAAAAGGCTAAACTGGGACCACAGGAAGATGGTTCATTTCCTATAGATGTGAGCTTTTACAAAGGCCATCACAGTGAGTCCCCTGTCCTAAATCTTATGGAGAGCTTGTGGGGTGAGCTGAAGAGTCAACAAGCAGGACCAAGGACTCTGGATAGTATCTGTGTGGAGGAAGGGTCTCCAATCCCTTCCTGTTTAAGTGAGGACTTACAACTGTAAACGTTATATCTTATATCCTCAAGAATACACATGGACATTCTTTCAGGAATCTAATCTCCTTTTTAAGAATGAAATAGACTGCTCCTAGCTATATACTTTTAATTACCTATCAATAATATAAAAAAAGAAGTATATAAGGTATAGTAAGTATGTGTCGTAAAATATAATTGGGATAAATATTGATTTGATTGTTGTTCTTCTGTGCTGTCCTGTCTCTCAGGTTCGGTTACCTGCAGACCTGTGGCTGTGTGTTCTCTGAACGGGCTCTGAAGGAGGTCAAGACTGACATCTGCCACAAGGTGAGGACATTCAATGAGACAGTCACAAACCGTATGTCCATCCACCTCCCCCACGGCTGTCATGCATCTGTGGTACCGCCTCTTACACAGGGAGGTTAGGAAGACACTCAAGTATTCAGTATTACTGTTGCTATTAGAAACGGGGAGGAATGGCTTTTATTTGTCAGTCTCCCTTTAATTGTCATCCTGACATCAGCAGAGAAACGTCCCTTCTTTCTTCCTCCTCACAAAAGGAAGGGATGTAGCTCTGTCAGGATTCTCCTGTCACCTCGTCTCTCTACATGACCTGTGGCCAGTGTACCTCTTAACACAGCGGTGTATTACAATCCTCCACGCACACCTCCCCCACCACAAATCTGTGCATTTCAAGTTCTGTATTCTCGTCGTCCACTAGATGGCGAAATATTTTGTGCCGAAGGACATGCAAGCAGATGGAGTCATCACGTCTTATGTTTAGCGTGTCCTATTACCTGATACGAATTATAGCAGGTTCCACAACACAGGTCTTATACCATATATGCTACACTGTGAACTACCTATTCAAAAGAATCTCTGCAGGCTGCGACAAGCCAAAGTCATGCATCAAACACGCGGTCGACGTAAACAATCCTGCATATGACCTTCAACTGAGAATTAAAGGTTTACCCAATCATGTTTCAGGTTCTAGGGTATCGAGGAGTATGGAGGGTTCAATGTATAAATAAATCACAAATCCAGGTGTTTGCTTATGAAGGCTTACTGGTCTTGTGACCGTGAGTATCCAGTGTATCCTCGTCCCCCTCTGGGCTCCTGGTCACTCCAGTGGAGAGGAAGTGGGCGGTGGTAGTGAGGCATTTTCAATGCTCTGTTGCACTAACTTCAGGCCTGTCTAGATCCCAGTCCAGGTTGTTCACAGTAGTGAATGATTAATGCTACGAGGCAGGACTGGCACCCGAGTGTCTGGTGTGTTCCCCATGGGAACTTCCCATGTCCCGTGTGTCTCTCAGACGGACACGAAACCCCTAAAAACTGGACAATGCTGTGTCATGAAAAGATACCTTCAGATATGGATGACTGTCTTCGAGGGTTACATTACTCATCCTACACTGATTTAATGTGAAGCGCACAGTCTTTGTGCTTTGACTGGAAATAGAGCAAAAGTAGTATTCTTTTTATTTGGACGTTACTGATGAATAAATCTGTAACCAGGAACCAGGCTGTTTCCTTCTATACCAGCTAGTGTGGTTATTCATTATAATCAGTAACTATGGTGAGAGGTCATTTGGATAAAAGGGTACAGGATACACAAGAAGGTTTGTCTCTGAGCACACTCCGACAATCAACTGGTCTTGGCAACATGGCAGGAAAATCCAGCTCCAGCTGGCCTGCAGTGCTTTGATACGGAATGCCATGGAAACCAGATAGCCACTGAATCTACTATTGCCTCTTCCCAGCCCTCCTGTGAGCTCATAGGATACTGCGGGACTTCTGTAAATGGAATACCCTGTTGCACATGCGTGTCAGAAAGGGGTAACGCACTTTTCAAATGCATTTATTCGACTACCGGTGTCACAAACAAAAACGGTACATTTTCTACAGACAAATTTTTTTTTCTTCTTCAAATTGTTTAAAACAACATTTAAAAGCAGGCAGTGGTAGCTTAGGTATTCTACCTAATAACATAGTTTACTTTCAGTAGACTTTTGTTTACGCGATTTAGTTTCACAATAAATAAAACAATAAATAAAGACATGTTATTTATGTTCACCTTTGTAACAGCAATCTTCCATTGTTATTAGCAGCAGAAGCTATAAGGCGTTGCGTGAGCAATTCGTTTTTACTGCTCATTTACAAAAAAATGGCTGAATCCTTAAAACAAAGACAAATTCTTATGACAGGAGTTATAGCCATGGGCCGTTGAAAACGAACACCAGAAAATGTAGCAATGGATTCAACAATACGTAGGTCTCTTTACAGTGGGGATCAAACCTAGCAGCAGAGAGTACATTAATAATAGGAAAAGAAGAACAACATGAGCTGGATTTAGCAGATTGCATACCCACGGGCCTGTATTTAGCCTCTGTGAGCACAGACTACATGGGTCTGTATTTAGCCTCTGTGAGCACAGACTACATGGGTCTGTATTTAGCCTCTGTGAGCGCAGACTACATGGGTCTGTATTTAGCCTCTGTGAGCACATACTACATGGGTCTGTATTTAGCCTCTGTGAGCACAGACTACATGGGTCTGTATTTAGCCTCTGTGAGCGCAGACTACATCGGTCTTTATTTTGCCTCTGTGAGCACAGACTACATGGGTCTGTATTTTGCCTCTGTGAGCACAGACTACATGCCCCATAACCCCCTCTGACGTGTGTGAGAACTCTGGAGAGCCTCTTATTGCGCCATCCCCCAAGCCACTCTGCCCTTAGTGATACACCAAGCCTATTTTTAGCACAGAGAGTCTCAACCAAACAAGATATGCCGGTGCTCACAGTCTAATCATTTGTGCAACATTTCAGTATATTGTGAATTTCGGAAAATAGATTTTTTTTGTGTTTGTAATAAGCCTAAACTGTAAATAAGCTAGCATTTGGAGCCTGGGTCCACTTTTAGCTGCCAGTATTCTGATTAGATGGTGTTTCTGTCTCATAAAATCCTGATACCCCAAACTGCCTCTATCACCTTCCCAGATTACGGCCATTATCAGCACATTTGAGATTTGTGTACCATCCTACCACACATACAATCATGTCTAGCCTTTGATAGTAGCTTTCACTAGCACAGGGTCGAGCTTCAAACCTGTGAGAAAACGTAGCTTCAATCTCTGGAGGGCCATGTCTTTAATGGTAGCTCAGCGGTCTTCCAGACCTGCTGCTGTCTCAGAGTCCCGCGGTGGCGTTGGAAAGACCGCTGGTGGAGACGGTGCCATTGCCCAGTGTGGCCAGGAGCCAGGAGGGCTCTATGGGAACGGAGGCTTGCTGCAGGACCTTGTTTCTGTGCCACAGCTCCAGACAGTCCAGGGCCACGGGGAAGTTCCCGCTCTCAAACTTGTTGGCAAACATGCTGTTTCTGTTGACGATCCACTGCAGATCCTCCAGACCATAGATGCAGATGTCCCTGATGTATCGACCTGCCAATGACACGTGCACTCGTAAACACAAAGAAATACTGGGGAGTGGACTGTATGAGAAATGCTTGAGGAGCGAGGAACGAGGATCGATAACATCACGTCACGGAAGGAGGGGAACACTAGCAAAACAAAATCGCAATGCTGCAGGCCCATTGGTTGCCCTCTGGTTGCATAAACATTCTAATCAGTGGTCCAGTCTAGAGCTTGAGGAGAGAGATTACCCCTTTGTTTACCCCTAGCCCTTGTCCCTCGAAACCGAGCGTAAAGGGCTAGGGGTGAAAACATACCCCTATGAAACACCACTTGGTTGCCGGTTGCGCAGTGTATTCTGGATACCTCTTGGTTTTCAAGTAAACTCCTGAAAATACTATGTTTTAAGGGCTATCTACCCCTTCCCCTTAGCCCATACCCCTCGATCAAAACGAGAATTGGCACACCACTTACTCTCACGTGAACGCACAAAACTAAGGGGTAGGGGTAAGTGGTAGGGGTAAGACAGAGAAATGGGATTCGGCCTTAACCTTCATGTGTGAGGACACTTGAGATGAACAGCAGTGACATAGTTTGGATTAGATAAGAATATGGAGAGTTACATGTATTAAAAAGCTGGTTGAAATTGACGATGATGGGACAGTCAGCAGCCCAGCTAAAATGTAAGCTGCGATACAAGCGTTTTACCTTTGCATCCGAAATGTCCGATCCCCTCTTGATCTTTCCACTTAATCGCCCGGATTGCTCCATCCCAGCCTCCATCTAAGTCACTTCCTGGTACTCCTTGAAGAACATCATCAATCCCGGGTTGCATTAGTCATCGTTAATATTGCAGGAACATTGGTCATTGACCGCTCAACAGATCGAAATAGCCACGAAGTCAATGGTTGACTTGTATTGTGTAAGTCAAGATTTTATCTGGTGCTTTGAAACCTGTTTATGTTCCATGTTGGATTCCAGGCAAAGGTTACCGTCTCTAAGGTTAGTGTCTATGATAAAAGAGACCCCAAAGAGTATGTTGACTTAATCTTAAATCCCCCTCCACCGAGCCAAAATGTACTACTCTACTTTCCCGTCACAATCTTACCTTTGATGTGGTTCAGTGTGACCCAGTAGTGTTCATCGGGGCTGAAAGTGTCTCTGGACCACTCTAGTAGATCGCGGGCCACCTGGTTCTCCAGAGCATAGTCCACAAACGGCCTGGTTAGGGCGTAGTAAGCCGTACCAAAGTAAACCTCCAGGCCATGGGGTGGGGGCTTCTTCTGGTCTTTCTCCCATTTGAGAACGTGAGAGCCCTTGACCTCCTGGTGACGGAACTGGGTCCTGTGCCTCATGACTGGGGGCTGCTTGACCCCGGGGGTCATGTTTCGGTCCCTCCACTCCTTGCTCTGCATGTAGCGTACGAGCTCCAGGTTGCTCTTGACGGGGAAGTCCTGGCCGCAGAGGTTGATGACCTTCCTCCAGGCCACCGGGGACTTCACCAGGTCCCTCATGCAGTTGATGTCGGCCTGGAGACGCGAGAAGCCCGCGTAGGTCACCGTCTCGCTGCGGCTGGACAGGAAGACGTTCGGAAGGCAGCCCACCACGTGCTCGACGGCGGCCCGGTACTCCGGCGAAGCTTTGACATCCACGTGAACGCAGTAGACGTTATGGGGTGCGTAGATGGCTCGTAAGAGGCGGATGAACAGCGCCAGCTCCTTGTGGACGGTGAGGATGAAGGCTAAGGGATAGTCTTCCTCCTCGCGGCTCAACGAGCCGGTGATGAAGTGGAGGTCTCTGAGCAGCTGTGGGCAGTCTAGAACCTGTCCGCTGACGTGTTCCAGAAGACCCACCTCGCTCTCCACCTGTGAGAAACAGCTCAAAATGGCACACCATTCAAATCTCTTTTAGAATAGATCTTCACTGTACTATCACACACGGGGCATTCCTCAGGCGAATGAAATGAAAACAGGCAGACGGTACAAACGGAGGCCTACAGACAGACATACAACCTTGCAGTCGTGGTGTTGCCGTAGCGTGGTGCCGGGGAGGAAGGTTTGGCAGTAGGTGGAGAAGGCCCTGCAGCTGAGAGGCCCACTCTGGGCACGGGGGCCTGCAGGAGTCCGGGTCCTCAGGTAGATGACGGAGCAGAGGAGGATGCAGATTCCCAGGCAGAACAAGAAGCTGCACTTGGTGCCCTCAAGCTGGAGCATAGTAGTCCGGCTCGACACCCACCCCTTCTCGCGACCTCCTGTAACCATGACGGCCACAGTTACCGTATTGCAACCAGACGAGACTCCTCGGTGCTCCTCAGGAACAGTGTTCCGATCTTGATTCACAGCAGATAGTGAAAGATTAAACCTGCTCATAGCTTTGGAAATGAATCACGGTTGTGGCTGAACGGACGTTGCAGCAATCAGGAAGGAGGTTTTTCTTGGAAGTCATCCTTGTTCACCTTCCCTTCTCCTTCCCTAACACCTCCTCATTGAAAATGTGATTTGCATATGTCATCCATGGTTGGTAGAGCTAATTTCCATGTATTTATTTTTAGTATTTATTTGTTGACTCAGCTGAAGCTTTGCAAAACAGTGTACCTGTAGTTTAATACTGCTCACAGACAGACTATTCCCTTTCTATAAAAAGAAGGGTGACAATATCGTATATCTCAGACCCAACTACTCCTTGTTGGGTCTCAACACTACACAAGGGAGTTGACTAATAGCACCTTGGAGAAATGTATTCATCCAAACCATGTTGCCTAACCCACGGGTGAGATTTGGACACTGTGGCTGCTATAGAAGTGATGACGTGATGTTGGTCTTGGTCTGCAGCAACATATTAGGACATGACAAGATGCCGCAGACATGATTTCATCTGCACTATCCACATCCTTTTCGAGATAGGGGAAGAATGGAGCATCAGTCATCGATCTGAACGTTGGCTGACTGTGTCACAGGGACAAAGAAGCCTGTTGTTTGCATGATTTCAATCATTGAGCTGCTGTAATGATTATTTCTTTGAAGTCGATGTTTGACGTAATCCCAGGATATCAAACTTGTAAACTGTCGTTTAGAGATGTTGTTTTGAGAAAGAGGCTATTAGAACTCCCTTCACTGCCATTTGAAGAAAGCTAGTGAGCGTCAAAACAAACCCTTTGCTGAAGTGCACAAAGTATGCACTGCTTCCTAAAATAGCACAATTAATAATTCCATTTTATCTCACGTGAGAAAACGCTAAACACACAACAGCATGCCTCCTCCATTTTGATTTGGACAAAATGAACAAACGGAGAGCAACTGACCCCACTGTAACACACCCAAAGAGACCCACGGCCACTCACCTCAACCGCAGTCAATCCCTGGCTCCTTCCATGTAAAAAGGGGCTTTAAACATGAGCTGTAGCCACGGCCTCGACCATGCCGAGCGGTGGGGCTGAGTCAGAGGGTTCCGTCCAGACGCACACTCAGGAGGACCGGAGCCATGGTCGTCAGCGGCAGCGGCAGCAGCAGGGCCGGAGCTGAAACAGTGGTGTGTGTTGCCAGGCTGCACTCTGGGTTATGTTGTTGTTGTCTTAGGTCGGGGGGGCTGGCCCGGGAGACTGCCGGTGCTCCGTGGGCGTGTGCGTTGTGCGTGCGCTCGTCGTCTCACCGCTCTTCTTCTCTGGAAGCGGTGGTGCTCGCTGTGCATCTCTCTGGAGGGATTGGCTCTGCCTGGTTGCCTTGCTGACACATTCAAACAAGCACTTTTTTTTTCTTTTTTAAACAGACAAGTCTCCACCCACCCGTTTCCCCTCTTACTGTCTCTTCCTTTTTCCTTTCCTCTCCCCTTTTAACACTTTTTATCTTCAGTGTGACTTCTGGTTATCTCCCTCTACATGTCCGTGTAACTATGTGGACTGGACTGACCCAGGGTATTTCCTTTGCCGTTGTGCTGCAGGGCTTGTAGGAAATAGACTTATTCTCTTGGGTGACAGCAGGTCTCTGTGTCTTGGTTTGTTTGATGAAATCTCTGTCTGGCTGTTGGGCTTGCGGGCTGGCCGTCTGGTTGGCTGGGTGGCTGTTTGGATTGCAGTAGTAATGGCGACAGCGGTGTTTGTTGGCTGCCTGGTCAGCGATTGAGATTAGCGCTCTTGTGTTAACATACCACATGGCTAGAGGTCACAGTGACCCGCCACTGGGACACAATAGATGTGTGTGTGTGTGTGTGTAACTGGCATCTCTGCTTTTGAAAATGAGACCTCAGAAGAAATGTGTCTTTTTTCACGTTTGTAACTAAATTAAAGTATTTTCCTCTCTTCAACCCTACATCTCCACAGTTTGAATCCAGTGGTGCAGGGATTTGTGTCATTGTTCAAAGTCCACTCCAAAAAATACTGCACGAAGATATAATAATTAACTCTCACATTTGGTTATTTGACTCTTATTTAGCATAGAACCCAAAATATATTGTTTTATATTGTGTTTTATAGGAATTACAGTTAGTAGTGCCCTACTATTTGGGGTAGGCTATTATCATGTAAATGTCTCAGAGTAGAATTCTTCACATACTATGTTAAGTTCTACACCCATAAAACTTCAAGCTCTACCTGGGTCCATAGGGAACAGTCAGCTGAAACCTAAAAGCTAGACCTTGATGGTACTGTGAGTCACAACTGAGTTAACACAGTGCTTTAGTATACCCACATCCTCATGATGCCGTTGCGAACGATACCATTTGTGGGTTTCTTTGAGCTGTGGCTTGACTTTCTGTGAATAGTGAGTTCATCAGAATCAGATTGGTTGTGACTTCCTTTCGGGGGGGAGAAACATCTTGATATTCCTTGTCCTTTCTGCTCTAGTGTGGAGACCCGTTCCAAGATGGAGATATGGTGGTGCTCAATGGGCCCAAAGATGACGTGGAAAAACTGATGAAGAGGATGGTGGAAAAGAGGGCCAAGGCCAAAACCAAGGTAGGTACACCACTGACTACATCAAGTGGAGTTCCAACCAGCCGTGCAGCTAGTGGACGTAGGGCCACTCGTCTTCAAGCACCCTGTAAGTGTATAAACTCTGCTTTTCTTCTTGTTCAGAAATCAAAGAAGAGCAAGGTGCCCGAGAGCGTCTCTAAAGCGTCGGATTCGAAAGGTAGGCCTTTTCTGGAGACTTTGCACCCACTTTGGACACAAACTTGAGGGAAAAGGATCGCTCGCATCCTTTTCAACTGTTTCCGAGTACGAGCGGTAGCCTACTTCTAGAACATTCACTTTTTCCACCCCCCTCTTTCTTTGATAATTCTCTCGTACTTCACCTCGAAAGGCACCTCGCTGGGGGTTTCCTGCTTGAACTCTGTTCAACACAATGCTCGTGATCCTAACCGGAATAGGGCGTTGGTCGTTTACACTGAGCGTTCGTTTGTAAGCAAAATAATGAGGAATAAGTAAAAAAAGGGAGCTGGTTACATTTACATACAATATACTGATGCAGTGAAGCCAGTCATTTACAGTATACAGTACAGGACTTGAATTGCTTGAATAATGTACAGTATTTCATTTTTCATTGAGTTCATAGAGCAAATGGGACTGGCCGACATCATTTTGTTGTTGTTGATGCAATTATCTTGGCTCAGCATAAGATGAGTTTATATTACAGAATAGGGCCGGAGGGCAGCTCTGGACAGGTCGCTGTCAGGAGACGAATCCAATAAAGAGCTGACTTAGCACACCCCATACTGTACATACTCTGCCTCTGAGACAAGACACATTCAATCCATGCTTTTAAAGAGTTTTTATAGAATATCTGGGTGCATGAAAAGGCCTTTGATGGGTAAACACTACAATGCAGTCATCCAATATCCAGTGCGCGATGTGTTCTGCATGCACGATAATACCATGCGTAATGAATGCCACTTGGATTTTACAAGGGAGACATTGCGGGCTTGTAGTGCATTGTGATGTGATGAGTAAATATGGGATTTGCACCCACGGCACGGGTAGACAGGGACCATTTCGGCAGCATTCCGTATTAGTGATTGATAATTGGATGTCAAGAGAAGTAATTGTCAGAAAAGCACGTAGGCAAGTTATAGAAAAACATATGTTATTTATGATGCCCATCCCAAACTAGGTTTTTTAATCATAACATGTTTTATTTACTTACTCTAATATTGTTAACACCTCAGCACCACTTAACTCTTACAATGCACAGCAATCATCAACAACTGTATCAAGGATAAAAGTATAACAGATATGTGACAAGATCGAGTGAAAACCTGCCCATTCTCATGCATTTCTTAGTGATTTATCTCATCTCACGGTTGTTGTTGTTGTTGTGTTTTGTGTATATAGAGAATCCAGATTCCTCTCAAGTGGATTCCGCGGAGGGAAAGACTTCAACACAGCCTGACGGGGAAAGCAGTCAGTCAGGTATTGTATTCACATCCAGCAACAGCTACATGACTAATCCCCCTGATCATGCAGACTCGTATGATTCTCCTGACCTAAGGCGTTAACCTCTCCGCTCCTTCTGTTCTCCTGCAGAGGCAGGAGCCTCT
This sequence comes from Mallotus villosus, assembly GCA_903064625.1. Lineage (NCBI taxonomy): Eukaryota > Metazoa > Chordata > Actinopteri > Osmeriformes > Salangidae > Mallotus > Mallotus villosus. Next base: position 23,293 of record CAEFZP010002233.1, read on the forward strand.
GGATCAGCCAGCTCTTCCAACGGAGTGAAGTCCTCAGTGGGTCCGGGGAGCAAGAGGTCTATCCAGGCCATGGAGGAGAAGTCTGAGGTGTACAAGTCCCTATTCACCTCTCACAGCTCTGCCAAACGCACCAAAGCCCAGACCTCCAACTGGGTCACTCACACTCCCTATCATTTCTAAATAGAACCAGTTGCCCTGACGAACCCAAGACCGATTCGGTCCGGATATTAGACTCCCTAATGCCTGTGCCTGCTCTCCCTGTAGCTCTGATGGAGATATGTTTATTTTCGGTCATAAGAAGCAGGGCCCTTTGAACAATCACATTTTTCTCTTCAATTTTCATTGTTACAAATTAAACGTCTTTTAGATGACAAGTGCTCAACGGGAACGTTTTCTCTATTGTGGGGAGGGGGAGGGGGGTGAATCTTGGCAGTGAAAGTTTTATTTTATTTTATATAAATGTGGGTGTCTCACTAGAATTTTGACAGCATTTATTTGCACACTTCTCATTTTGGAGACACCTTAGGCTATCCTCCAAAATAAAGGTGAATATTTGTGGATCATTGGATGCTGGGTCAGCTGTCTGTCAATCAGTTTTCCTTTTAAAATAACTTTTGTTGATATTTCAAAGGTATACCACCATTTATGATGCAACACAATGCTTGTGGTCCTAACCGGAAAAGGGCGTGGCTGTACAGCAATATACTTTTAAAATAACTAAGCATGGTCCATTGATATCAACAGGCTTTCTTTTTAAAATTGAACTAGTATTGGTCTTTTTCTCCTTAAACAGCACTCTTAATGAAACTCACATTCTTTTTATGCTATTAATGTCACATCTGGTAGTAAAATTGTGAGTATGTTTTGAACATGTATTTACAAATATATTGAGAAATAAATGATTGGTCTACTATTGCACAATGCGTTCAGGTCTGAGGCATATTTTAATAATAAAAATAACAATTATTGTTGAAGGCATTCAATTCCCCTGCAGTGCTTGAGTTCGGTCACAAGATGGAAGCAGAGGTTAAGACTTTACTGCTCACCAGACTTTGTGCTATTTTGCAGGCTTGGCATGGTAACCAATCTAAAATAACGCGTCATAAACTATGTTAACTAAATTGATCATTACATTTTTATGTGCACTTCAGTAAAAAAAAACTAAATGTTTCATCAAAAACTTCAGAAGATATATGCCGTGAAATACTTCCACACATTTTTGACCAAAATTGGAGACTATATTTTCTTGAAATCAAATGGGCATTTTATGGCTTTAGAAAAGTTTATTTTGCAACACTGAACGTTTAACGTCAGTTAAATACTAATCAATAAGCAGTTTTTGGGCTATGTTGTAGCCTAATCACGTTAGGACTTTTAACGTGAAAGTTGCGTATTGATCACCATGCCAGCAGGGAACATTGGTCTATATCTGAAAGTATTTCATGTTTAAATACTTATTTGTCATTTTCAACATAAGGCTGAAATGCCTGTGATTGTGTTTGAGTTGGCCTACTCGAACACCATTGTTTCAGTTGGCCTAATGATAATGTTTAACCCATAATCATAAACTTAAATTGATAATCTGTCTTATAAGAAAATACACTGCGAAATTATTTTATGCCGTCATCATCACACATATCATCTTAGATTTTCCAAATGAAATAGGATATGCCTTGTAGCGACAGAAAGAGAGAGAGTGATGATGTCGGCTCCAATCACATAACTATAGGGAGGTAATCGCGCAGGTGTATACCTAGAGGCCGCATGCGCAGTTCCGGGCCTTCAGGTGAGTAGTCGGTTATGTAGAGCACTTGTGAATTCACTCTTTCGAATCCTTTGCACTGGAATTACTGCCCGAGTCTTTCTGATGTCTTTACTGGAGAGGCTGGATTGGCGGGTATAGTAAACCTTTCTATTTCTAAATCAACAAATGATTAGCAATTAGACCTAGGCTTTAGGAACTATTATTGACATAGTCTATATTCGTTAGATGATTTGACATGTAGGCCTTGAAACATGAAACGGCAATTGACAATTACTAAATTATAGCTATTAGCCTATGTAAAGAAGGTCAATAACATCTTACAAGCGCGTGCAATGCACTGTCTGTAAAACAAATATGCCAGAAGTTCTGTTTGAAGACACGTAGCCTATAGGATAATATGCTGATGTTTATTGTTTAGTTATAGACACCTATCATATAGGCCTATGTCTTGACATTACAGGCTATTTCTGGTTTTGCATTTTCTACTCATTCCCAGAATAGCCACATTCTTGGAAGGTCTAGCTTTTCACAACGGCTAGGCCTATGCCTATTTAAATGTTATGTTCCCCCACAGGGTTAAAAATATCAAACTGCAACATTTTGAGTAGTTTTTTTAATAGGCTATGACGAAATTTAAATACATAAAGGCCTAATAGTTGTCCAGAATTATAGGCCCTCTGTAGGCTACACCATTGTTAAAATTACAGTAGACAGAGCAGCTGGGCGTAAATTAGAAAATGGATCCACATTAATTGCTCAAGCTAAACAACTTGTTTATTGCCTGATTGTTTGGTTTTGTAACCGATTGGCTGGCAATGTTATAGTACAAACATGTTTAGGTTACATGTATTACATGATTGAAACATGTTACACTATTTCACTTTGGCCTAACGAATAATTATTGGAAAGAAAACTGGCTGAGGGCTAGACTGTGCACAACAACACATTCAAAACTGCAATAACTGTCGGTCTTGCGTGTCTAACCTTGTTTAGCCTACTGTGCAACATAGCAACGTAAAGATAACTTAATTAGTGAGCATTAATTTCTGGTTCATATCACAACACGCCAGCCACTAAGCACACGCTGCGTTAATCCGGTGCGTCCCACACGGTTGAACTGCTTCTCCCCCAGTCGTTATGTTCCCAGAGACGATCACCACGTTCACGCAACAGGCATCAAACCTTACATTCATTCCCACAGCATGAATGTTGACCATATAGACCGTCACATTTTTATTTAGATGGCAAATGTCACTGTAATAGAATCAAACAGGATATGACATAATAAAGATCAATATTTCCTTATTTAATCATGTGGAAAATGGGACCCAGTAAACTAGGCCTATCACAAACAACATCGTAAAAAAGCAAAAAAGGAATAACAATGGGAATATAAAGCCTTTCAAAGAGCGATCTGCCTATGGTAGCCACACCAAAATGTTAATGAAGAGTGCGATTTTTGGGGAGATTTAAGAGGTTTTAAAAAGAGATACGTTGAGCCTTAAGGCTTAAGCACTCAACTCTGAACCACAATTAGGCCTATATCTCAAAATCATGTTGATTTTTTTTCAGAAGCTAAGGGATCATGATTAAAATCTGAATTATGACGCATATGATGTTTATAAGATGGCTAGAGACGCTTAAAAAGAAATATAGGCCCAATGATAACACGTATATGTTTTCATTCAAGAGTGAAAAAGGACAATTCGATGCAGTGATAATAGCTTGGTTTTCTTTATGATGAACGGTGTTAGGCAAATTGCAATCCTTAAACATAGACCCTTTATTGTAATGATATCAAAAGGCCCAATACTATAAGAATGACCAATTAGCTAAGCTGTTATTATCATTATTATTAATATTGGTTGTAGTTGCTAATTGTGCCATTAACCTATCATTTTATTATATAATTGTTACTATAGTCCAAGGTGCTATATAGGCTATTATTTTCGTTATTTTGGGGTCTATTTTCTATCATTATCAACATAACTAAATTATTGTTATGTTATTATTGTTATAATTATAATAATAAAAAATCTCTACTTTCTATTTTTAAAACGCCCCATTGGTCTACAAGACTATCGAACAATTGGTTAAAAAATATATATTGGTCCCTCATTCTAACAATAACCAATGGTAAAGTTTGACTCTTACCGTGACATCACAGTTATGTTAACGCCCACTGAAAGTGGCTATGCAAATATAGTAGGGCCACACATATTTGAAGGAGGGCTACAAGTTTAGAACTGAACATTACTACATCAGTGGACTGAACATCACTACTTTGACCATAAGAGGGAGTCGAGTTTCTTTTTATTGAACGCTTCTCCCAATTTCCATAACACTTCTCCACTGCGCGGGGCTGAATGAGAAGGGATATTGCCAAAAAACCTGTTTTTCCCTAGTTGCTGTTTAGACCTAGACGTTGACAGCCGCCCGAATCCACCTCTAAACGTCAGTGCTCTCTTCAAACTACCATCGTTTGGTTCGAGAAACTGCTTTTTAAGGAAGCATTTATTTCTTTCCTATCTGGATTAAATTGCGACAGTAGACTACTTGGTCAAGAGCTTTCTTATACTGATCGGTGTTGTATCAGAAACAGAAATGTTGTGGAAGCTAGCAGATAACGTGAAGTACGAAGATGACTGCGAGGTGAGTTTTGACAGCATCAGTTGTTGCGTTGATCACATTTTAATATGCACACATTTCTTCACCCAAAATAAAGTCAAAATAGATTTAACGGGACTGCAAATGCGGGCCAACAATATATTTTCAAATCATGTAGACTGTTGTCTAGATATTAGCGAGCTATTTTTCATAGTTGTCTAGCTTAGCCTACTTTATTCATCTATGAAAGATTTTTTCAAAAAACGCGTCAATCGTTCAGGAAACGAACGAGTTAGATGACTCGCACTTTCAACATTTTCGTGAGAAGGTTTATATAAATTTGGGTTGTTGTATTTAGGCCTAGGCTACCTCTCAGAGTTTGTAAAACAGCTTAAATATTATCGTTTACGCAACATTCAAATGAGACAATGTTCAATAACATAACAAAATAGCCTAGGCCTACTACTAACCAACTAGCCTACTACTAGCCTGATAATAGTGTTAAATTAATCATACCAAGCATAATCGTAAAAGAATGGTCATATTTTATTAATTTTAAGTGACGTTTTACAATAGGGACTTTCAGGGTTCACAGGCAAAGTTCCCTTGAATGATACGATTTCAATAAATGTAAACTTCCTTCTTCCAAGTAGTAATGGATACATAGTTTACCTTATATTATTTAAATTATAGGCTATAATTAAATTTCTACTTGGGACAGTCGAGTTTAAATTGTGTTCCAATCTTCGATGAGTGCCAGTTAACCCGAAAGTCTGAATCTCGAGGTATTGCCGGCAGTTGTATTGCTGGCAGTAGCCTATAGTTACCTTAGCATATCATATTCAATGCTGTATGTCTCACACCTGTTCAATACCTGTTTATTGTGTATTATATGGTATTTTTATTATGGTATGACACCTATGAACATGTATTTCCGCAAGAAACAAATGTTGCCCATATTGACAAATTCTAGCATGTCTTTCTAAACTCCAATGTCTGTTTTGTCAGCAGGAAAGGCACGATGGCAGTAGCAATGGGAACCCCAGGTTACCTCACCTGCCTGCGGTGAGCCAACACCTCTACAGCCCGTCTCCATCCCTCTCCCACTCTGCCAGTTCGGACTTCCAGCCCCCCTATTTCCCACCACCCTACCAGCCCATGTCATACCCCACAGTCAGGTGATCCCTACTCCCACCTTAGCGACCCTTTCAATATTAACTCCATACACCAGTCCCCGTCGTCAAACCAGCAGCAGTCATGGCCTGGCAGGCAGGGTCAAGATGGACTGGGGCCTCATGCTCGAAGTGGACTGGCCAGTCAGATTTTAGGGTTGGACGGCGGCTCATCGGGCATCAGAAGAGAAGGCTTCCGCCGTCCAGAACTTCTACCACATCATGGTCACAGCATCGAGTCTTCTGTCATTGGTGATAATTTAGGAATGCACGAAATGGGCCACGGTCTCGATGATGTTCAAGTGAGTAATCTCAAGAAGTTTACTGTCTTTTAAATACAAATTAGGCATAATGTAGTATAATGAACAGAGCCAATTGCACTTTATATGTGGATTTAAAAACACAGAAGCTCAAGTGCTATAGCTCAAATACATAAAATACCTCAAATTACAAATGTATTCATTAGTACACATCTCTCTTTGTCTTGTTTATTTCCCCAGCATGGAGATGACCATAGTATTATAATGGCTGACCAGACAGTCATCAAAAAAGGTTGGTTACTTTATATATTTTATATAATTTCCAATACACTTCTGAGCCTTGATATTCTGCTATATTTTGATACACACTATTTGTATGTCACTTTGAATAAAACCATCTGCTAAATTATTCAAATGTAACAATGTATGTAAAATTGTAAAGGTCTTGACTGCAGCATGTTACAATCCATAGATCTAAATGTAACAAGTGTGGCACTGACATGTATAAGCAGGCCCAACAATCAGATGGCGGAAAAGACAAGTTGCAAACATTGCTAGGGGGCTTTAATGCTTTTTCAATTATTTGTTAATTTAGTGACATGTTTCAGCGTTTATGAAAGCGGTAAGGACGAGCTTGTTTTTAGATTTGTCATGAGGTGCACTTAACCAAGCCTTGTCTGGTCCTGTCTTGCTTCAATAGTCTATTGACTCAGTGGGTAAAAAAAACAGTTTCTAAATGTCAGGTTGGCTGACAAGACACCATATAGAAGTCAAGCAATCTTAGAAATTGTCCATTGATGGGAAGCTTTGGCCAGTCTTTAGGGGCTCAGCTGGTACTCCCAACGTCTTTATGCAACAGAAGAGTTCTTTTTAGACACTCTAGGACTTTTTTTGCAAAACCAGCTTTGGTTGGGGTGTGGCATTAGCTTGCATGTGAAGGACAATTCTGCATTTTGTTGAGACTTGAAATGTTTTGAATGAGGATTATTCTGGATTATTATTCTGGTTTGCCCGAATATTTTTTGGACTCAAAGATAGACTGTATTCTTATGCTCACATGCTGATTTGCTTCACAACTTTTAAAATGTCAAATAAAGCCTACGCATGAGATTCTTAGATATAATGAGAATTAATTATGTCAAATGTCAAAAGGACTGATATCTTGGATCCTTTTTTGCAGAAATATAACATTGCTACTTATTTGTCATCCTTGCAAGCCATCTTTGATTCATAACAAAATTGTCTTAGCATAGATACATTTGGAATGTTTATCCCCTAATTAGTACAGAAATGTCTATTTTAAGCATGCGAACATTTGATCCATAGTTTGAAGGAGCAAACAGTTTGTTCACAGCCATAGTCATTGTTATGGTAATGTGTAAAGGCTCATTATGTTGTTGTCAGGCTCAAAGCCAGGCTGTGGGTGTATGCTAGTAAACCATGGAATGTGTCTCTCAGCTGCCCAGACCCAGATGAGCCCCAAATCACCCCTGTTCCTCCCCTGTGATTTTTGTCTCAGTATTAGGACTGCGAGGTGGCAGGAACCTTGATCGCTTACAGAGGACTTATTATGAGGGGGGCATACTTGCGGGTGAGGATGAAGGTAGCTATGTGTAGTGTGCTTATGTGTTTGTCTGACTGGCGTTGTCAGTGCTTTGTGATTTGTGATCCACATTAGCCCCCTTTTTTAGACTCGATCTGTACACCAAACGTGTCTAGACTCTCTATACTTCTAGACTCTCTCTGTTCAGGTACATTTAGTCATCTGCGCTACATGTAAATCCAGGGTCTGTCTGTCTGGAAAGGGATGATGTAACTGTCGATCAGTTGATGTGAGGTCTCTGCAAGCGCTCTGTGACTGGCAGGATAGAGGGCCTTTCAGCTTGACCTCAGGTGGTCATGTTCCACATTTCCTGGCTTCTTCTGACCAGCAACTCAACATTTTGTGTGCATGTTGGGCCTTGAAAAGGGGCCAGGCTCTTGCGGAACATTCACCAGTACGAGGGAACACAAGTAGCGTTTACTGGAACTTAAGGAAAAAACCACAAGGCGGGTTAAGAAATAAAGTTGTTGTAAGACCTGTGCTATAAAAGAGTGGGGGGTCAATGTCTTATAATTATCTACCAAAGCTCCGAGCCCTCAATATCTCCAACCCTTAATGAACATAGTCAACCAGGGCTATTCAACTCCATTTCTCTTTGCGACCTCTTCAGTCTTTAATCTTTTCTCTCCTTTGTTCCCCCCCCTCCAGGTCCCGTCTCCCTCCCTAAGGGGAACATGCTGGGCCTTCCCTTCCAGAAGGAGTCCCTGCTGGGGATGGTGTCCAACCCCACCGAGGTGTTTTGCTCGGTGCCCGGTCGCCTCTCTCTCCTCAGCTCCACCTCCAAGTACAAGGTCACCGTGGCCGAGGTCCAGAGACGCCTCTCCCCTCCCGAGTGCCTCAACGCCTCCCTGCTGGGCGGAGTCCTACGCAGGTCAGAGTTCAACCTACACACACAGCCGGATTAAGCTCACAGTTCCCTTATGCACGCACTCACGGGCCATACGGATGTAACTGAACCTGGTGTGGTTCAGTCCCTCGAGGCTCTCGATGATACCTGGCAAACAACCAAACATTTCAATTATTATCCGCACCTCTGGTATTCCACAGCTGCCGGCAGTAGCTAGATCTACTCCGCGCCATAGCCACGGGGATACTGATACGGTATCCGACTACTCGCACGTGGTTTATGGTCATGAGTAGAAAGGGAAAGGGGTCCGGAGCTTATCTCGACAGTCGTTGGACGTGCGCTGTCTGAAAGGGAGCCGAGTGAGGACACTCTAAACGCCACTCGGGCTTCACTTCAGCCACTGCTCTGCTGCTCTGGTGTGGAAGGCTCGTGACAACCTATGTTTGCTCTGCAGTTTCTGTCCCCTCGCTTCGGGGATAGGCTGTGTTCATGCAGTTAGCACTTTAGTTAGTGTGACGGCTACATCGCGCGTACTGTATGTGCGTCTGCACTGTACGTCTGCATGTGTCGGGGGGTCGGAAGAGCTGTTTTTAATTGTCGCTGAGCAGTTGACCTTGTGGCCCATATGTCAGCAAGCAGTCTGCTAAGGGAGTAGGGGGATAGACCCCCCCAAACCAGAAATGCTGTGTTTTGTGCAAGGAATGCATGTTTCTAACTTCCCATGTGTCCCCGCTCACACACACGTTCACGCTAACGCACACGCATACAAACACACACACACACCGACTCACACATACACTAACACTCAATCTGAGATACCCTTAAGTAGGTCATGGAGCGATATGCGCGGGCGGGGGGGGGTAGTGAGAAAAGGGAGGGAGGGAGGGGGGGAGAGAGAGGGAAGGAGAGGGGGGCATACACACTCGCCTCCCCAAAGATGCTGTCTCTCTCACCCGCCACGAAGAGAGTGAAGCCTGCCCGCCAGTCATGCGTAAAACTGACTCGGCTACAGCAAGTGGGGAATTTGACTGTTTGTGTGTGAGTGTGTGTATGTATGCATGCATGTGATTTCCCTGCAATGTTCTCAGGACGAAGCATTATTTGTGTTTTTTTAGGTCAGGGTGGATTTCAAAGGCTCTTCTCCTTTTGATTTATGGCTTTTCAAAAGTATGCGATGAGTCCTCTTTCAAGGATGAACGCTCTGCACGAGTCCCTCCCTCCTCTGGGCTCTGAAAAGAGATGGGAACTGGACAGCTGATGTCTAACTAATGATAAGAAGGTTTTAGAAGACAACCTCTCACTTCTCAGATCTCAGATCCTAAGAACAAAATGTACCAACCCAGAGGATAAAGTATGCCACTCTCTCACTGCGAATGCCATGAATTCCTCCCAAGCTTTCCCTTCAGGCCGGTCCCCTCTGTAGCTGGCAGCAATTAGTTCAAGCAATTATCACAAAGCTGAATATCCGGTTCTGTCTCTTTTGCAGGGCCAAGTCAAAAAATGGTGGCCGGTCTTTGAGAGAAAAGCTGGACAAGATCGGTCTCAACCTGCCTGCCGGGAGAAGGAAGGCAGCCAATGTCACCCTGCTAACTGCACTCGTCGAAGGTAGGTTTCTGCCTGTCTAACACTGGATACAGCTAGACTTAGTGTTATATCCCTTGGTTCTGGGTTATTTTGGTCTCCCATATGATTTTAATATCTGTGGAATATCCAGGACTCACGGTGACGTAGCGTGTGTTTGAATCCTGGCATTTTCTTTTCCTTCTGCCTTTAACCATCAAGGCAGTGTTGACATTATCTACCATGACTTCCAGTCAGACATTTTCAGGTCAGCTACCATCTGGTCCAAGACCTGGAACGTTGCAAAAAAAAAGCCAGAAATACATATCTATGCATCCTAACTCTGCCTATCATAGTTAGTGACACTCACAACAACCAAAGGAGAAATAAAATGATGGACTTGTGTATGGCGTCTAAGACAGCTCGAATAATGACCACACCCAATGACACACACAGTTTTCCATGAAGTTATCTTGCCAGATGTCTACTCATGTATTTATTCAGACAGTGAGTACACCTCAACTTTCCTCAATTCAGACTCCCATCAGTCTCAACTAGACAATGACGCATAGCAGGGACCATAGTTTGACTCCGAATCACATCGAACCGCCTCAGGCCTTGCGGAATATACATTTTTTCTTCTGAAGCCGAATCGCTATAAATGGGCTGATAGTCCTGTGCGGGGGAATGACTCGGGGCTTGTGTTATTTAGAGACCTTCAAAGCTGAATTAAGGCTTGTTATCACGTGTACGTGTTGCCAAGAGGAGACAATGACCTTAAAGCCAACGCTTTCTGAATAGCTGTATCCTCAAGTGATGTGCGTGTCTATCAATAAGTGGCTCTGTGGGTGCCACGGGCTGTATGGTTGCATTTAGCTAGCTAAGACCATTATGACCATGCAGAAGAATAGCTCGGAGACGGGATGTGTTCATCTCACCGGCTCTTCCACCCTCGAGCAAGGAGTCTGGGATCAGCTGATTATGAACGTTAGTCAACGTCTCCGTTCACCCAGTGGCTGTCAGGATGGGGTTCTGAGATCTGTGTTTCTCTACCTTGTGGAGTGTAGTGTTTGCATGACAGATTCACATTATTTCTTATTTCTAATTCCCCCCCAGGCGAAGCTGTTCACTTGGCCAGGGATTTCGGGTACGTTTGCGAGACGGAGTTTCCAGCGAAAGCCATCGCCGAGTACCTAGGCAGACCGCACGTAGAACGCAACGAGGCCAACTCTCGTAAGAACATGCTCCTCGCCGCCAAGTAAGTGTCTCGGCTAGTTACAGGAACAGGCTTGTGTTCCTAATCAGAATTGCGTGTGGCACTTGATTCATTCCAATATTGTGAGGGTTCGGCGATGCCATAAATCCCTTTAAACTTGTCCGGTGTCCCAAAACAAATAATCAACGTGTTTTTGTTTCCTTTCCTCAGGCAGATCTGTAAGGAGTTCACTGACCTGCTGACCCAGGACCGCTCTCCTCTGGGGAACTCCCGGCCAGCGCCCATCTTGGACCAGGGCATCCAGGGCTGCCTGACCCACTTCAGCCTCATCACTCACGGCTTCGGCTCGCCCGCCATCTGCGCCGCCATGACCTCCCTCCAGAACTACCTGAACGAGGCCCTCAAGCACGTGGACAAGATGTACCTGAGCTCAGGCAGCGACACGCAGGGCTCGTCCGAGAGCGGAAGCAAAGCCGACAAAATGGAGAAGCACAGGAAATAAGGACCCAACAACGCGACTCCGCCTCCCTCCCCTCTCCCCTCCTTCCACCCTTCGAAAAGACTGTAGAGACCCTATGCCTCTTCTGGATTCCTATCTAGTGTTGACAATGGTCATCAAGTACTGATCTTAGATTTAATTTTGATGTTGCTACACACTTGAACTTACAAATTACAACTACCCTTGCGCTTTCTAAAAGTAGAGTTGTCAATGGCTTGCCATCCCCGTTGGCTGGTTTTAGTGCAAGGTCAACCCACCTTGGTGCCATACAGTAGGTTTCTCCAGCCACAGGCCCTGGACTCTGTTGACATGGCAACAGGACAGAAAACAGACGTTGTTTTTCTCCCCAGAGGACATCATTTCAAGATGAGTTGCTGTGGCTGTGAATTCCTCACAGCCTTTTTTTTTCTTCTTCTTCTGTCTGGAGGCAAATCCGGTGATTTCCTGTGTCTCCTCTGCGGTGCAGGGTTCCCATTGGACTACCAAAGGACACTTGTTATGGGAGAGAGGAGCAATCCATTTTATTTACTTTTTTGCTTAGACTTTTCATAATGACTTCAATGGGTTCAGTGTTATTGTATTTGTCCATGGGAGGAGATTCGTACATACTGTGCGTCTGAATATGAAAGTGTGTTATTTTGTCTGTGCTTCCCAGAAACCACAAACCTTAAAGACTATTTGCAATAGAAGCCTTTCAGTGTTCTTGTGGAATCATTATTGTGGATTGACACCAAAGGCTTAGAAATTATTCTCCTCTTCTTTTACTTTTAGAATTGTCCTTAGGGACCAATTTCCTCTTGACTACTCTACCATATTAGATCATCTTTACCCTCAATACAAACGAGTCCCTGTTGATGTTAACTGTATTCAACCACAATCATTCAGTTTAATCGAAATTGTATTCCTTTCAGCGAGAGTGTATGTGTTACATGATGTGAGTGTGCCTGTGTATGCATGTGTATATATTAACCTTCTGAAAGAGTGTTTTAATTAGAAAATGAACTGCAAACTGAGAATTCTGTCCGTTATATTACCCCTGAATGTAAATATTTTTAATTTATGTTGTAATTTAATGGGATATGTACATAATGGTTTAATTTTGGTGTCTGGCTTATCTTTTTATGATGTGTTAAACTTTTCTAAATGGGTTTGTTTTTTATCATGTAGAACGTAGGAAATGGGTATGACATGCATTTTGAAATATGTGTAAAACTGTTTTAAAGTTATAGCAAAAAATAATAAAAAATCAACCCTGTTCTTAAAAAAAACTTGTTATTTATTCCATTCTTTAACAGTTTTGATAATGCGCACATGGATACACAGAGAGACAGACAGACAGGTCCGTCCACATGGACACACAGAGAGAGAGAGACAGACAGGGCCGTCCACATACTACACTGCAGCCTCCCTTCCTGCTTGAGCTGTATTTATTTGTATTCATTTATTATTTTGGGGGATAAAGGGCAAGTCATGTGTTTGAAGATTTTCCCAATTATATACAAAACCCCCCAGACTAAAAGAAACAGTGGGCATCATTATGTGCTGTAACTTAGCTACACAAACAAGCACTGTGGCTCGGTGAATCAAGAGATCACAAATCCCACCGTGTGATAGGAAGAGGGCACTGAAGCAAAATGACCACTTTCGTGTTTTTCACTCAGTGTAACAAACTGTACCCGTGTCGGCGACGAGACAAGCAGCTCTCTTTGTTGGCCATTTCTTTTTTTCACTTCCTCTTTCTCTCTTTTTTTCTTCTCCAGAACATGAGCCTCTCGAATGATGTAACCCAATGGATCTTTACATCCAGTGTTTACATAACGACAACCTCATACCTGTGCAATCTGCAAAGAGGCCGTATCTTGATGTTTCACAACAGCGGAAGAGATCCTATGGTGTGTGTGAGAAGACGTACGGGGACAGTACCGAGGAACCCAGTGTGTTGAGCAAGGGTGCTTAATCATCCCTTACTCACGCCGGGCCAACTGATTCATGTGGCTTTGTTTACATGTCTCAGCAACCCGAGCCATTTGACGCAGACACCTGTGAAGTCGATGTGTCATACCTGCACTCAAATTGTCCCTGGAACACGACCCAGTCCCAGGTGTCCTTCATTTCGGAGAACAGAGCGTATCGGACCGCGCCTGACATTTCAGAATGAAACATGAAGCCCCTGGACGTGCAGTAAACCTTTCCCAACCCGAACAAATCATCAGCGCTGTCCCGTTCCCTCGTTTCACTCTCCCCTTCACTGCTGAGGAGGAAAGAGGGCCCCGGTGGACTTTCCAGTAGTTGCTTGACTCGGTGTCATGCCTAACAGCTCAACAAGTAGCAGCCTCTCCCTCAGAAACCTGTTCTTCCAGACCTGTCAGTCTGTGGCTTAGTGCCCTGCCAGCAGTTGACTCTAACTGCCTTCAGTTACACACATCATTTTTCCACAGGGCTGTGTAACCTGAGATGAGAACCTCTGCCATGTCTGTCTTTGATGACTGGCCGAGCCCCGTTGCCGCGACACTTCCCTGCCTCCGAGCCATTGACCAGGGGTGCTCTTCTTCTTCTTCTCTCTCTCTCTGCTGCTGGGAAGTTTGTCAATTTCTGACGGCCCGTGGCTTTCATTACGAAGCCGTTGCCGAGAGCTACGGAGCCTGCCATCTGTTTACATTGTTCACCTTGAGTCTGTTGGCTGACTCGGTCCCGCTAATAATATGGTGTGGTGGATACTGTATGTGCAGCCACTGTCATGTTTCAGTCAGGGTTGAAGGGGGCTGGTTAACCTTTGTCTCAACACCTCTGACATGAGGGTTGTGAGAGGATTTCTCTTGCATGCTGGTGTTGAATGCAGCACGTTTGAAGTCTTCTTCCTGTTAGCAGTCAAGGGCAGTCGCCAGCTCCAAACACACAAGAGCAGGCAACCATGATGACGACCCTCATCTTTTGCATAATCCCACAATCAGCATCTTAATATTATTATTGGTTATGTAAATCCGCCTTTCAGTCTAGCCAATTGAGATTGAGTTCAGCATGAGTTATAACCAATACCATCGTTTTGCTGCTAGAGGCGGGACATTTTATACATTGTGAGCAAATCAGTAAAAGAAAACTACCTTTAACATATTTCTGATCAGAGTTGCACACACACACACACAAATAGGCCTCAGCTTGCCTCAGCTCAAACACACCTTTATCTGATTTTGCCAAGTAAAACATATTTTTATGACTTTAGTACTGATATACTAATGATCGTTTGATCTCATTAAGACACCCAAGGCTACTTGTCATCTCTTGACTCACTGAGCCAAAGTCATATTTCATGTGAGCTGTGACTGTGACCTTTCTATCTAGGCCATCGAAGAGTCACATGATGTGTTGTTTTTTTCCAACATGGAGGACGGTTAATAACGGGACTTTTACTGTCTTTAGAAGACACAAGAAACCCATTACATAAGTAGATTTATACTAGTTATACCGTGGTAGGATTTCCCAGCACAGTTCAGTCGAGAAAGGGTTCAGTTGCACTTGATACAACACCTCTGTATTTAACTTGAGGACATCATCGACAATTTACATGAGTGACATTTATCCCCGGACTGTTTCTCATGCTGTCTTCATCCATGGCGTACTTAGCACTTTCAACAGTCTGGTGTGCATTAAGAGTCATTTGCAGTCACACTAATCGACGTCGCAGTTCTCAACCACCGAAACCACTTTATGGGTTCAGTCCTGGTTTGAAACATCCCACGTCACATGTCTCAGCAGCCACGTCACTCCCACAAAGTGGCAACAAGAGCTAAACTGGAGATGGAAGGAGAGACAGAGCTAAATCAATAAAACATGTTCATAACCTGGGATCTGGATCTGGGGGTGGTCAACGTCCCATAATGAAAATGCCAAACAATTAAGGGGGATTGGGAAGGGTAGAGTGGGGGGTGAGGGTTAACTTCTAATCCCTAAGGAAAATGTGGAAGAAATTAATCTAAATTGCAAGGATGGCTGTAAGTCTGGAGTCTGGAATGGGGGGAGAGGGGGGGGAGGGGCATTGCTTCTTCTTTTTTTTTCTTCTTTTTTTTTCTCTCTCTCTCATACTGTGGGAACGTAGTGGCCTGTCCTCTTTCCTCCTCGGGCGCCCACCCAAACACCCCTCCCTTCTCCTGCTCGCACATACTCCCAATTAGACGGGGCAGTGTGGACCCCGCTCTCCTCTCCTCCAGCCTCCCTCACTCCGTCACAGACAACAGATGTCCTGGTTTCTCAGGGAACCAGCCCTACGAGCCAACGACAAGGACAAAATAAGGAAGAGTCTTTCTTCCCAGAACTGCATGCAAACTAGAAAAGGATTTACCGGCAAACGAGGCCTCTGTTCAAGAAGGATACAGCTCTCTTTCGCAAGAGACTGGTCCTCCTATTTAGCACGGCACAAAAACAGATAAATTACAGGATGGTCGATGCCACATCTCCAGCCAAATCAAAAGCATCTGTTGTCCCCCTCTAACAAACATACAAGCAGCCTTGTCCACCTATCTGGCCCTGTGAGGAACGATAATTAGAACAAGCTGTTTGCTCAACAAACGGGGCCCACACATACACAAAGACCCAGCACTGTAGCACAACCCAACCACACAACCAAACCTTCAACGAGTTATCACTTTAAAGAGTTTCAAGATCAACTGCATGCTTTTTGTCTCAGGAGAAAACGTGATCCCATGTTTGCCTTGCAAGTATTTCTTGTCTTGGAAAACTCCACATTTGGCCTCCATTGTTGTCTCCCACTATGGATTATGGATTATGAGGGATAATTGATCAGCCACTGTCTCCATCTCACTGCCTCTGCTTTCTATCTGTTGCGAGCACATGGCTGATTCCCAAGCCTATTGACAGTTAGAGGTGGCCCTAATGCTGCAGTAACGACCCCACCCAGGAACCACCTGCTGCTGCTCACCTCTCTCTGCTCGCAACATGCATCATGGGTCAGCTTGGGGATTCCAACTGCCTGTCAGTCAAAGAGTATAAACCTAAATATGAAGGGGATTATGAAAAATGTATCCCGGGCAAAATGAACTATTGACGCATATGTCATACTGCAAGCCCAGTGAACATTTTAGGAAGCTTTTTTGAGTGTTGTTTCACTGTAGTTTTACATACTATTTACAGAACTGTTACAAGTGGTTGCATCCCATTGGTTTGTAGAGGGACAGTATTTCTAGTGCTGGTAAAATGGAGTAAAAGGGAAATGAGATGACAATGTATAGAGTCAAATTAATTGTCATGTGCATGGCTACAATGTGAAGATAAGTCTGGTAAATCTATAGATTTCTGGCTGCTCTAAAACGGCTCCTAACTAATCGTCAACAGTCCTTAAACTTAAACTACATATAAACCTTGCTTAAGGGGGTTCATGTAAAGTGATACTGAAGTGTGCAATAAAGTGCTTGTCTTTCCAATTAAACAGGAAAATCATTCAGAGCAAGTCACCCTTCACACATTTTATTTGCTGTATTAAAAGGATGTATTTGAGCTCAAATCAAATGGCCCGTGACACTTACGAGTCCCAGTCTTCAAATGAAACTTTGGAACCAACGGTAACATTCTTGTGATGGCCATTTAATGTCTTGTTTTTCCCCCAAAATATTTAAAACAGTATAAACAGTGAGTGCTGTCCTCCAAGTGGATAAGGAAAGTGGATAAGGAAAGTGGATAAGGAAAGTGGATAAGGAAAGTGGATAAGGAAATGCCATTGGACACATGTGACAGGTCTCACTACGTTAGCGAAGCAGTTTGAGGCTTACGGTATTTTACAATCGCTTTGTCAAACACAAGCTCAACCAAGACCAAAACTATCGATTTTTACAGCACAATTTACCACTGTAACTTATTGGCTAAAGTGAACAGCTGTTCATACTGTGAATTGAAACACAAACATATCCCCTGTATTTTATTCCATTGCTACTGAGAAACAGCTGGTTGAAGTTATTCAAAAACTGTAAATCACAGCTGATTCCCAACTAGGAAACACTCAGGTGTTGAGGTTCTTTCAATAAAGAGGACCTCTTTGGGCTGATCTTGTGTGGTAAAAGAACAATATGTTAGAATAATGCCTCCAAGATGGAGAGGAAGACAAGTACCAGGGCAAGGGAGAGGAGTGGGACAAGGGCAAGGGAGAGGGGAGAGGAGTTAGAATGTGTGGTGGCGCTCAGAGAAGGGCCAGAGCTAGGGTAACTGATGAAAAACTGTAAATGTTGTCGGAGCGGAAAACTGGAGGACGTTCCCTAGTGAATGACAGTAAGTCTGCGTGTCCACTACAGCGAGCGGGCGGCGTGTCGGCGTCAGCGTCGGCTTCCAATTCATTTTCAATGAAACCGGGCGTTGACGCTCGCGTAGGGCATTGTGGGAGCGTCAATGCCATCCATCCAAAATGCTAAGTTAAGGGACACATGCTCTTACCATGAACTTTGCTCCAGGTGTTGGAGGCCTGTTATAATAAGTAGGGAACTCATGGGCTCTATCCAATAACCAAATGAACACATAAGAACGCTGCCACCCCTGAGTCACAGTGTACATGTCAGCCCCGCCCCCTTGGCATATCAAATATTGACAAGAAGCAGAGAGAAATTGACAGGTAATCAACTGGTTATCTTGCAACACATTTATGTTTAGAAAGGGGCGTTTTAGGAGTGTACGTAATGGCTTCGTGGTTTAATGTGACATGCTGATACACATTCTACCCTCAATGATGCAATGATGCAAGCTCACCGTCACAAGAGGCCCGAGCTGAACACGACGACCGGCCCTGAGCGTGGCAGAACAAACGCGGCCTGAACGTGTTCTCAGCACGCAACGCGACGCTCGACGCTCGGTGACATTGCATCATACACACATGCGTGTGAAGACTTTTGCCCTGTCATGGATGACACCTTTCCAGTTGCAGCAATGTTCTACCGTGGATTACTGGAGTGCTCAAGCTACGTACCAGTAGTCAGGAACTATGACTGAGTCGTTTCTGAGTCCCCGGTTGAAAGACAGGAATTCTGCAATGAGGAGAGTTACGGCCCCTTGAAACCCGGGGGAAAGGGAAGACTAGGAGAAAGAGGGAGAGTGTATGTGTGTATTGTGGTGTTTGTTGGGGTGTAGGTGTGTGTGCGGCCGCTGGTGTGCATGCGTGTGTAAATGCATGCTTGTCTGCGTGTGCGCATGCATGCCTGCCTGTGTGCATGTGTGTGCGTGTGTGTGTGTTGTGTGTGTGTGTGTATGGGCGTGTGTTGGGGGGGATAACGCTTCAGAGCTGGAATGCCCATAGGCAGGCACCAGCCTTTATGGTTCAGCTAAAGGTAAAGCTCATTACCCCCACCAACAGTCCCCTAACCAGCTGTATTGCATGGTTAAAGTACTGGCCCCGGGCATTCTGACTTTCCACTAATAAAGATAGCTGAGCAGAAGGGAAAAACTAGAAACTAGGACTTTAGAAGAGACACCACATATAACTGTCATTTCACTGATCTAGACACTGAGCTGGGAGAGGTGCAGAATAATAGTAACACAGTTGGAAAGAATATAGTTGTTGAACCTTTTTCTGAATCTTGAAGCTTCCACTGTTTTACCGAAAATTGAAAATAATAAAGAAAATGTGATAACGGCCAGACAATAGACAACCCCCCCCCAAAAAGCTGAATCTTTTTACGATAACGCTAAGTCGGAAGTGAAGTCAAAGTAAATGAAAAGATATGCATCGGCCGGACGAGAAAATGATAAACATGTGAAGAGAAAGCTGCCTTGAATGAATTTCTCTTACAATAAATGCTTCCAGTATGGAGTGAATCAGTGGAAACATTCATTTCCTGCAAGTGTTTATTCAAGGGGATGAGATACAAGCTGTCCAGACTTGTTTGCAGTGTGTAGGACGGAGGGAGAAAGATGCACCGTGTTCACTCTTTCCAAAGCCACACTGCGGCTGACAAATAACATGTTCTTTAGTTATGTACTTTTATAACGTTTACACAGCCACTGAATATTGAGCTACAATCCCTTCCCTCCCACACAAACACACGCACACACACACACACACACCAAAAAGAAACCCCCAAAAAACATCATGCAACTTTCAAGGTGAAGGAGGAAGTTGTTCTCATACATCTGCCATGTCTTTATGACCTCCTCTTAGTCACGCTAAGACAAGGGCTTGGCCTGACCCTTCACATCGTTTGGTGTACATTTCTCTCTCACACACCTAGCCTGCGTTCCTGTTTCCCTCGGAGCTGCATATTCTCGGGGTGGGGCATCTTCTTTGGGAGACGGAGCAGAGTGTTTACGGTGTGTTCTCTGGCAGCCAGCCACGGCCAAGATTTGTGCATAAAGAGGAATTCGGGTGACGAAAGATGTCAATGCCACCCTGTCACAGTGCCTCCCCCTCATTAAACAGCACGAGAGAGAGGGAGAGAGAGATGAGAGAGACAGAGAGAGAGATAGAGAGAGAGAGAGAGAGAGAGAGAGAGAGATAGCGAGAGAGAGATTAGGAGGAGAGGAGAGAGAACCTTTAAACGTCTAAAATACAATGCATGTTCGTTCACCCGAAAACATATGCAGGATGATGAGCCTATCCCTGGGTAGGTTGTTTATGTACGCGTGCATGTGTGCGTGTGTGTGTTTTTGAGCGCACTTGTGTGTGTGTGCGAGTCGTGTGTGAGTCATGTGTGTGTCAGGCCGCCATGCACCTGTCTGTCCAGGGTAAAAAGAGGCTAAACAAGCGTGACTACCACAGACAACGGTTCTGCTGATGCAACTACTTCTGGAGAACAGAGGAAAAAATAAACAAATACAGTGCATGGGGGAGGGAGGGTGGGGCGTTGGGGAGAGAGAGCGAGATAGAGGAGAGCGAGAGAGCGAGATAGAGAGAGGAGAAGAGCGAGAGAGAGGATAGAGAGTCGAGAGCGAGATGCGAGCGGTGAGAGACTAGAGCTAGAGAGCGATGGAGAGCGTGTGGATTGGGCGCTAGAGAGAAAAAAGAGATCGCAGATGGCAGATTGGAGAGATGCAGAGGGTGATAAAGTTCTTATCTCAGCATGTTTTCAGTGAGAGAAACATTGCGTATTGTCTGATATTGTCTGAATGGCAGAGATGTGCATCTCATGGTGACCCGGGGCAAGTCTTGACAAACTGTGTCCACAGGTGCAGCTAACCTTAATGATGGGAGGAGCTTGACCACCTGGACCGCTGGAGTGGCCCCTTCACAGCAGTGCAGGGACAAGCAGACATGGTTGCTCTTGGCTTGTGAGCTTGTTGGGATTTCTGCTCCCCCTGATTCTAATTAGTTAGATTTTGTTGTGGATTTCAGAGTGTGTGTATATTTTGTGTGTGCGTGTCAGATGACCATGGTAACCAACAGAAAACTGGTGCTTTGGACCAGTGTGTGTCGGATATTTTGAGAAGAAAAAAGAAAAAAGGTTGATAAGTGATCCTGAGTTTATAGATAACAGAATAGTGGAGATAGATTGTGAACAGATTTCCATCGGGTACTTGAGACATGAGAGAACATGTATTGCATTTAGCAACCCTCCGATGGTGTCATCGCAGCCAAACTTGTGCAAGAAAAATCACTCTCGTACACCGGACTTATATCTGCGTCTCACCATGCAACAGTTTCTGCAACAGTTTCAATCAAGGTCACGCCATCAAACCTGAGATGAGTGCGTTCTCTGCTCCTCAGTGTTGAACAGTGAGACCTCGAGTCGCTCACGTATCCAGAGCTGCAACGCCCCCCCCCCACCTCCCCCCACCCCCCCCCACCATAAGCCAATAAAAAGGCAAGAATTCCGACCAGCAGCAAATATGTCCCGCCTGTCAGCATCTGTCTTGTTCGGGCACGCTCCAAGCTCTCTCCACACCTAAAAAAAAATGGACCAAAACACGGGCCTTCCGAGAAGTTACTAAGAAAGTGAAATATCACCGTAGCAGGACAATAATAGTGACGGTTGGAAACTGTGTTTACATGATGCGCTTTATACAAAGTGCAAACACCGTGACGGGAGACAATGAGCCCTACGTGGAGTCAGCTAAAGGGTATCGTCTTTAGTTTCTCCTGGTGAAAGTGTGTGTGTGTGTGTGTGTGTGTGTTTGTGCGTGTGTAAATCAACCCTTCAGAAATGTTGATCCCAGATAGGAGTCCATTTCCTCTGCCTGTCCACAGGTCGTTGCTGCTGTGAGCTACGGCCTCACTACCTCCATCTAACCCTCTTCACCAGACTTCACAAGGGACCCTACCATTAACTTGTCAGGTCAAAGAAAGCACCACAAATCACACGTGCCTTAACGTACGGGGACATTACGGCTTCTTTATTGCACGTCGACAACCTGCTCGACTTTTCGCCCGTGACTTTTCCTGCCGACCCTTCGTAGCCCGTCCGAATCGGTCCACTGTTGGTGGATGGCTAATAAACGACGCTGGCCAATGTCTTTCCGTACTGCTGCTGCTGCTGCTGGAGTGTGGGGCCATTTAAGGGCCTGAAAGGCTAACATGGTCGCTGTCGCCTGTCACCTGGAGGCTGCCTCGGCGTCTGCCGCCTCAGATATGGGCTCACTGTGACCACACAGGTAACGGGAATGTAGCACTACAGGGCTATTATAGGTGATCTCACTCTCTTCAACCTGACGCGTGTGTGTGTGTGTGTGTGTGTGTGCAGGGTGGGGGGGTGGGGGGGGATGGGCAGCATGCACACGGGTAAACAACCTCCAGGCAATGGGGAGTCATCCTGGGAATATTTATCCTAGCTGGTAACACAAAGAGGCAGCCAACCTCTAATCTGGCCTTCAGCTATTTGCTCTGAAATCCAGGGGAGGGGAGGAGAAGAAAAGGAGAGGGGAGGGGGGGGATAGAAGGAGAGGGGACGGGAGGGCAGGGGGGGTGGTGGAAGGAAAGGGGGCAGGACAGTCCGTATGGATGGAGAAGAGTCTCAGAGAGAAATAGAGGGAGAGAGAGCGAGAGAGTGGTGGGTGCCAGGACGGCAATAAATGGGAGAGGACAGGACAGGCATGGTGTGTGTGTGTGTGTGTGTGTGTGGTGTGTGTGCACGGCCAGTCAAGGGGGTGTCCCGGGGGCAGTGTGATGAGGCGTGGTGGAGACCCTGTGTTTGGTGGGTCTCTGCGGCGGTCCAGAAGGGGTGGGGGGGGGCAGCGGAGGGAGGGTGTGTTGAGCGCGGAGGTGAGGAGCGGGGCGGACTGTGGAGGGCGGAGGACGTTCCCCCAGGCTGTGCTGGGCTCCCCGTACGTCTGATTCGATGTGAATGGCAGCGTGCCGCATGGCTCCATCCTGGCCAAATGCCTTTTGACACTCCTCGCCTTCTCTTAGATGTCTCTACAAAGGAGAAGAGGGACACACACAGCACCAGATGAAGCACTTTCACACACACACACACACACACACACACACACACACAACTACATCATCGTACACACAAGAGATGCCGGGATGAAGATCTGAGAGGACGTTTTAGCAGAAAGGTGTTCGGTGTTCATGAGCACCGGGACATATGCTGGAGACACGTTCAGTCCGATGTAGCGCCAACCCATGGAAACTTTCAACTTGTTTGTTTACTGCAGAGGTTTGAACTGACCTGCTGTAACAAGCCACCCACCCACCCATACACACACGCCACACACACACACACACATTCTGGGAGTCCGTATGTGTCCATTCGAGTTTATTTGAGCCGCTGTCATGTCATGTACAGTCTGTTGTGTGCTGAGTTTGTCCTTGCCTCAGGCTGGATGTGTCTAAGACAAGTAATAGGTCTGACTTGAGCCATGCTTGCTGCTAAATAACCATGTCTTGCTACTAGAGTTCCCATATTCCTTGGTGCTCAGGTCTGGGGTTTAACAGTGAGTTGGCTCCTAATGGGGACCACAGTGGCATGCCCAAACTTGCCAAATCAAGACATTACGCTACGGCTTCCTGAAACCGAGCGGGGATTAGGAAAAAGAGAACCCACGGGTTGCCACCGGGAACGGAGACGTACAGTACCTGTGTGGGGGTGTGGCGGACGAGATGTAGAGTACCTGTGGGGGTGTGTGGCAGACAAGATGTAGAGTACCTGTGTGGGGGTGTGTGGCAGACAAGATGTAGAGTACCTGTGTGGGGGTGTGTGGCGGACGAGCTGTAGAGTACCTGTGTGGGGGTGTGTGGCAGACAAGATGTAGAGTACCTGTGTGGGGGTGTGTGTGTGGCGGACAGATGAGTACCTGTGGGGGGTGTGGCAGAGTAGTACCTGTGTGAGGGGTGTGGCAGACGAGCTCCCGGGGGTTTCAACAGAAAAGCACCCAGTCACCCGCACCGTCCCCTCCCTGTTTCACTGGAGCGTCCCCGCAGCTCTGCCGCGTGTCAGCACGGCACGCTGTTGTCTTTACCTGTGTTCGGGATTAGACCGTGTGTGCGCAGGGGGGCCTTCATTCATCGAGACGCGTCGGAGTTTCCTCCGTGAAGGCGTTTGTGTGGACGGGGGGCGGGGGTGCTGTGTTCACAAGCTGCATTCTGCCGGGGCGAACCAGGCAGGTGGGATGCTTTACGCCTTGAGCAGCACACACAAACACCGCTTGCTGTTGATTTAACGCCACGGCGCTTGGACTGGAGAGACGGAGGCCGTTCGGTGGTGATTAGTCAAACAGGAATCCATCCAGAAGTTGGCATGGCAACATCACGTCTCCTTCCTAAGACATTCTATACACGCGTTACACAACGCATACCAACACACGAGTAAAAAGAGAAAACGACAAAAGTGTCATGTGTTTTTACAGACGTTGATTCGTCGAAAGGGACACACAGTCCCTATATGATAAGGTGGATTTACCTCTGACACAAAAGGATTTCACAAACTCTGGATGTGTAATCGGAAGTCAATTTTAGCTTTTCCCTCCAAATGGTGCTGGCCAGATTATGCAAGAGTGTGCTGTGTTGGAACTAAGGGCAAATTACGTACTTGTCTCTTCCAGTGAGTGTCACCCGGACCAACACTACGCACATCTGCCCTTCCCTCCAGCTCAGTGTAACCCCTCCCTGAAGAACACGAAACAGAGAGACCCGAAAGAGAGAGCTGGGAGAGAGATGGGTCTAACTCCTTTTGCGTATCCCTTGCAGCACGGATCATGTTCCTATTGGGAACGCGTTTGCCTAATTGCATCTAAAGGCCTTCGTCGTGGGCGACCAGAAGTTTTGTAATTGGAATTCAAACAAGACCAGAAGTCATTGCGCGGTGGGCTCTTCTTTCAGATACTCATGTCTCTACCGTGCGAGAGGATGTCATTGTCATACTCTGTAACCCTGCCGCCCCCCCCATCCCCTGCCTCTGCATCACTTCTCATCCATCCCTCCCTCCCTTCCTCTGACGCCCCTGGCTCCGCAGACTGCAGCCTTGTGAGGATTAATTAACCAATTAGGAGAGGGGCCTCTGGGGGGGGGGCGTTCGGGGGCGACCCCTCATCGTGGCCCACACCGAGGGGCAGGCAGGCCTCAATTAGGCCATGCTGGAGACTGTCTAACCAACTGGCTGGATGACTGGATAGCTGGATGACTGGATGGGGGGATGACTGGATGGCTGGATGACTGGATGACTGCAGGACAGGAGCCGTGTTGTTCATCCCCCCCCCCTGAGAGAGAGCAACCTTTTAATTGAATTATCATTAGTCGTGATGTGCCCCCCGACCCATCGGAGTCCCGACGCCATGGAATGTTAGCCCCCGCCGGGCGCGGCTTGATGAGCTTCATAAAAGGGGCAGCAGACCCCCCGTTGGAGGAGGATATGGGTGCCTCCTTCTCTAGCACACACACATACACACACATACACACACAATCACTCCTTATTAAGCAGTGTTCATAGTCACTCCATACCACAGACAGCCTCCGTCTGTGTTTATACCTGTAGGCGACGTCGATCTCACACTCTCTTTACCCTAAACTCCCTCTCTGTGGAGGGTAAACTTTGTGTTTCTGTGTGTGTGTGTGTGTGTGTGTGTGTGTGTGTGTGTGTGTGTGTGTGTGTGTGTGCGTGCGTGTGTATGTATGTGCGTGTGTGTGCGTGGTGCTCCGTGTGTGTCAGTGACAATTTCAAGAAAGAGGGAGTGAGATAGATAAGACAGAGATAGATCTAGAACAAAGGTGCTGAGGTCTAAAGAATGTCAGGAACTCGTCCAGGTTGTGAGAGCCGGCTGGTAAACAAGCGCGCTGGTTTGGACGCGTCTCTCTCTCTTCCGCCTGCGTGGTGAGTCTGTCCCGGTAGATTGACAGGTGCTGTGATGTCGGCGGACTGCGGTGTGTATGCTGCGTGTCATCGGTGACTGTGCTGATTAAGAGAGGGCCCCATACTGCAAGGGGGCGGGGTCACAGCCAGACAAGATGGCCCCCTGCTGTCACACGGTTGGCCAGCCTTCACAGCTGATCTGCATGGCCCGTGTATTCAGGGGACCGTCTAAATGATTGCCTGACCCCCGGGGGTCAACACACTTAACCCCTCAGTGTGTGAGTGCATGCGACTGTGTGGGACTGTGTGCGAGGGTGTCGACCCCCAGCCGTGCGTGTTTTCGTCGGGAACTCAACCCCTGGAGAAGAGACGCGACCTCAGACAACGTATTTCCAAAATAAAGGTGTTAGATGCTGTTGTTTATCATCCGTGACCGTGCTACGTCGATTTTTGGGGAAATATGATAAACGAATAAAGAAAAAGCAACTTTGCAGGCCTGATGCAATCTTGAGCCAGAATAGCATCTACATCTCCTTTCCTCTCCTCTCCTCTGCTGTCCTGTTCTACATCTGTAAGTGATCTCCTGGAGCTCTCGCTGGTCCGAGGGAGAGAGAGCGAGAGAGAAAAAAAAGGAAACGGACGAAGTAAGGGAAAAGGGAGTTTTTACGGCGTCCTGGTACATCCTGTCTTAATGAGGCCCCCCCTCTCTCTCTGCCCATCTGTCCCCAGCGGGACCGGCGCTGAGCGGGGGCCCCGGACGGGAAAGGGTTGGGCTCAGGGGCCCATCTTTAGGATCACACACACACACACTCTCAGGGTCCCTGTAAGAGCCCAACCCCCCCTCCCTCCCCCACCAGGTGACCCCCTCTACATGGTACAGTCTCATTAGCTAGGACTGCAGCAGCTTGTTAACCCTGCTAATAGAAAAGGGAGCGGGCATAAAAGACCCAGGAATTTACTGCCAGGTCTCTACATCAAAGGACAGTGGGTGAGCTGGGAAGACATCCAAATGTAAAGACGAGGAGGGGGGGCAGGATACCAGGACACTTGCAGGTGGAGGAGATGACACCAGGAAGTCGCTGGGTCTGGTTGTGCGTGTCAGTGCAAGTGTTTGTGTCAGGGGAAACTCGACTTCAAAAGTTAACAGCCGGGTCCACTCCACTGACACATTTCAGGTAACATTTCCACTTTCTCACACCAACACAGCTGTAACTCTTTGATAAGTGGGTCGTGCTTCGGTTCATCAAGACGATACATGGCAATAATTGGAAGCGAGGGGCGTTAGGCCAGATCCTGCTTTTGAATTCCCACCGATCTGTAATGCATACGTTTCTGGGGCATGCCCCTGCATGTCCAGCCTTCTGCTGTCATCAGTGCAACAGCCAGAAAGCTAACAGCCTCCCATGCAGACAGCTCACAACAGTCTTCAGCTCGACTACCTGTGAAATGGCTGCCGCTGACTTGAGGTAGATGCTCAAGCCTTGAAGGGTCAGCGAGTGTATACCTGTCTGTCTGTCTGTCTGTCTGTCTGTCTGTCTGCCTGTCTGCCTGCCTGTCTGTTTGTCTGCCACCGTGACTTTCCAACATCCCAGCCATGGCCGGGCGTGGCCTTCACCACTTGGCAAACTCCAAAAATCCCAGAGGTGCAGAAGGCTGCTTTGTGGAAAGGAGCTTGTAATCCATTTATTGAGTCACGTGTGTTTGCTTTGGGAATCATTCTTTGCCGTTAACATTGTGATTGTTTGTTTTGACTCTAAATGTGAGGACAAACCCTTCTCCTTTTCCGTGGTGCAGTGAAAGCCAGTGGTTTGGCTGTGTGGGAGGAATGTGGCTCACCTAATTCAAACGCACCACAAAGCAACCAAATCACTTAATCCACAGTCTTTCGGCAGTGGGCACTAGGCAAAAACCTGAGAATGACTTCATGGTGTACAGTGTTCAGAAATGTTGTTGCGTTAAAAGCCTGCCGTTCACAAAATGCTTAGCATGCAATGCCTTCAAGACAGCTGCTCTTCTGTCAGTAACGTTTGTGTGCTGCACTGTGAATGACTTCAGTGGACTAGCAAGCCTGACTCACTTCTATCAGCTACTGTTGTTACGTGGAGTGGTGGGGTAGGACCCAAACGCAGGAGAGTGGCCAGGCATTGCGTCAAACAAAGGGTTTATTCTTCAAACAGGAACAGACATGGTAACAAGGGGTAAGGACAAGACAAAGACTGGACACAAAACAGAAACCTTAAGACACAGAACCAAACAAGACACAGGTGGACACGATGAGACAAAGAGAACTGAAACCACTCAACGAAACACAGGTGAAGACAATGACAGACACAGGGAAACACTAGGGCAGGGCAAAACCAAACACAAGGGGGGCACGGCTTTGGCCGTGACAACTGTAGAGTTGATCTGCTCTCTGTATAATCCCCCGTCCCCCAACACACACACACACTCACACATACACCCCACCCCTCACAATTATTTTGAACCCTGGCTGTTTGTGCCCAGAGGTCAACCCAGCTAACCATATCTCCTGACCCCATCTCTTGGCTCTCTGTTTAGTTTCGGGTTTTTTCAAGCCAGAAAAACATCAACAACGATTGATTGAGATCTCTTTGTTTTCTCTCAGATGGTAAAGACAATAATCAGGAGCGCGCGTTGTTGCTCCTCGAGCTTCGGTCAGTCCGAGCGCCCGGTCGGCTTGTGAGGGATTTCTGCATCTTTGTTCTTGTTGGATAAGTTGAAAAAGAAAACCAGCCGACAGTCTGTGGCAGCTGAGTTATTGTGCCCTATTTCGTAATTCAAATCCATGTAGGCAGCGAGGGTCTTTTATCTGGATCTTCAAACCCTCTGGATTGGAAGTCATGGAACATAAGTTTACCAGATAGATATGTCTGAAGACGACTGCCTCTGACTTGATATTTTGTAACGAAACTGACAGTAAGACCGGGAGTAGAAATGCCTTCCCCCAGAATAGAGAAAAGACAGTCAATCACCTTCATCTGGTTCTAATGACGCCGCCCCCCCCCCGCCGCCTCTCCCCTCCCACACACACACACACACACTAGCCTCAAGCCCCTCGCCCCCCACCAGCCCCCACCACCAACCCCACATCCCTGACAGTCATCCCCTGCCCTGTTCCTAATGTTCTGGTGACAACCTGATATGACGCCACCAGCAGTACCCGCCTGTCCAAACTGTCAATTTCACTCTTGTAACCAGCGTCAGTGGTGGGGGGTGGGGGTGGGGGAGCATGAACAGGGAGGGCCCTGATCTCTTCACATCGCTGCATCAACGCCTTACTTCTTGCTCGTCAGGCACCACACTTTTCAGAGACAGCAGTGGCCTTTCATGCCTCGATCCATTCCGGTTAATATACAAATGCGATGAACAAGATGGAAAAAAATCTGTTTTCAGTTTGGTCTTTTTGGCTAGACCTCATGTTATTTTGGTAACTTTTTATGCAGGATATCATCCCGGGCCATTCCTGAGCTAACGTTGCTTCTCTCTGATACTCACACTGTGTCACCCCCCTTTGACGACAACAAAAACAACATTATCTGGAGCAGATACAGATGAAGAACACAGCACAATAGATCCAGTATACTTGTAAAAGAACGGGCCATTTACTTTGGAAGCGTTTGTCTGTCACAGGTCTTTAGAAGCAATCATGTGGCCATAAAAAGCAGACCATGGAAGATGTATTACAGAGGAAGGAAAGAACACAAGGCATCCGAGCAGAGAGTGACATCACTGGCTGTTGAGAACAGCCTGGTCAGGAGGGTTCATATGTTCTGTGGCCTGTCAGAAAACCTGCAGAGCTTAAAGACTGCCTGTCTGTTTGTCTGCCTGTCTGCCTGCCTGCCTGTCCTGTCCTGTCCTGTCTGTCTGTCTGTCTGTCTGTCTGTCTGTCTGTCTGTGTGTGTGTGTGTCTGTGTGTGTGTGTGTCTGTCTGTCTGTCTGTCTGTCTGTCTGTCTGTCTGTCTGTCTGTCTGCCTGTGTGTGTCTGGCTGTCTGGCTGTCTGTCTGTCTGACAGGATTATGGGATTGGATCTAATAAGGGAGATCGCAAAAATAAATCACTCATGTTTCCTTTCGTTTGTTTGCTTGCAGCCCAGTTTGGCAGTTTGTTTGGCAGTGCTCACTGAAAGATGCATTTTTGCACAAGTATTTTTGTTGTCCTAGGCAAAGGCAACGAAATGCTACAATGTGTTGACAGATCTGAAGGTCATCTTACTTTTGATCATTAGAATAGGTGTTGGAAGTGAAAAGATGTATACAAAGAAAGACAATACACACAAATATATTTTTATTAAATTAATAAGTGCATCCACAAAAGTGATTTCAGTGAAATTGTACGAAAACTAGAATCAGACACGAAGGAGGGTTCTGTGACTGGGGCATCAAGAGAACCCTCTTATACAAATGGATTAAGCAAAATGAGTGATGATGAAAAAGCAGTGAATCATTCGTTCTCGAAACAATTATAATGATTTTTTTTCCTTTTGGAGAGTTTAAGATCTTAATTATTACATATTTTTTTCGAATCATAAAAAAAAAGAATTTTGTCACTGCACTTGTCACTTTGTAGCATGTCAAGAATATGGAATGTATTCAAGCCTTTGGCTAAGTATGACCTTTAGGGAATCCTAGGCGAAGTATCACTAATTAACCCGTCCTCATGCATACAGACGTAATATCCACACACGATGCTGCCTCCTACATCAGTTAGACAGGGAGATCAACAGATTAATTTAATCTGCATAAATGCAAATGTCCTCTTTGAGCGTCAAGCAGTTTCTTAAAGGACAGCATGATACAGCTTGTCATCAAACGCAAACGTTAATCCGAAATGTCAGAGTTTACAATAATTTACATTTTATAGAAAATAATGAAATAATAAAATATGATCATATATTTCTTCTTTTAATCTCGTAATTGAGATGATTGGACTAATATTCGTTTTTTCTGTTTCTGTTTTTTTTTCTATGCAGACGCGAAGGGCCTCAAAGACTTGGGTCTAATTAGTTTGAAACAATGAACACTTGGTTTCAATTAAAACTGAGATCGTCGATATGAACCTCATTAAGTCGATAAATATCCACTGATTATTAATGCAAATTAACCTAATTCGTTGTGTCCCCTTTTCTTGCTCTAGCTGTTAGAGATCAAAGCATGTCAAGTCCAGAAAAAAAGCTTGTTCTTGACGAACGCGACAGATGCGTTGACGCTGTAAAATGAATTAACCATAAAATGCTTCGATTATTTTACATGCAAAATAAGACTATCAATTATAACTTCCCTCCGTATACTGCAAATAGCCTACTTAATGGGAGAAGACACACATGCATTAAGAAAACCTTTGTCTGATTAATTCACACACATTTGTAGGCTACCTATTAAAATTGTAGCCTAATAGAATTGAACTTCGTTGGGTTGCAAACGTCTTATTGTACCGACTCACACAACACCTTCCTAATAATGCTGAGAACATTGTATTTTTATCGAAATAGGTCTACTGCTAATTTTGCCAATACCTTTTCAAGAACAGAAAACTTTCGTGCGGTTGCATGAACAAGCTGTAATATGTTACCGTGTCCTGATGCGTTATGTAAAGAGGCCTGTAAATGCTTGGCATTTTGGTGAGACATCATTTAATTGTATTCAGTGAATGGTGAAAATGTCACTGACTGTATTAGGACGGTGAGCTATTCTTAGAAACCAACAGAAATGTTCTGCAGATTGAGAAGTGAAAGGACATAACGCACAGTTGTCCGACTCGTCCTAGTTAGTTCCTGCATGCTTGATAAGAAACTTCTTATTTTCCATGCTGGCTTGTTTTGATCACGTATTGAAATTCTAAGGTGTAGGCTATATTCTTTACTTTTGAAATTGGTTATTAGGTAGGCTCCTGACATGATCATAAAATAAATGGTTTGAATACTGGGTCTTGCAATTGTGCAATTTATTTAAGACCATTGATCACTGCTTTAGATTGCAAGGATAGTAACACTAATTTCACCACGTATTTACCACTTTTTTTTATTTAACGCCAATATTTTAACACCAGGATTAAATGAAAACGAATTTCCAAATAAGACAATTAAAACAGTAGATGTGTATTAACCCTTAAAGGACTTCTAATGTGGGAATGAACGGGCGGTGCTGTGTCCACAGAGGCTTCAGCTGCAGCAGGAGAGCTGAGGTTGAGGAGTGGAGATCCAGCCCACATTTGACAAGTATTCCTCTTTAAAGAGATGTTAAACAAACACAGCTCTTTTGTGCACCCCCCCTCCCGGCCTCCCTTTGAGCCCCGGCTCGGTGTGAAAAGGTGGGGCTGGGCTGGGAGGGCAGGAGGGTGGCGGGAGGTGGGTACAGAGAAGCCAGCTTGGCGCTAACACTGCAGGCTTGGCCCACAGTGAATACAGGGAGTTTATAGAGAGCTGGCTGAATAGGCAGACTGCTTGTTGAATAGAGGGACGGAGGCTGCTCTCATTAGCTGCCCATAGCCCAGGTCTGCCTGCTTTGAGGTATAAAGGGGGTCTTGACTGCCTGGTGGAGGTATAAAAGGGGTCTTGATGAGTATGTGGAAGCCTGCTGAGGACCCACTTACATGGAAATGCTGTAATTGCTGTGATCTAATGACGGCTCCTCCCTGGCTGCTCCCCGCCGCTCCCCACTGGGCTGGCATCATCAGAAGGCAGGCCACAGGGGGCCAGGGAGGGGGGGGGGCGCTCCCAGGGAGCCCTCGGGGCCAGCTCCACCCGCTGCCGTAGAATAGGTGACATGACCCAGGGTCAAGTTCAGCGGAATTCTCTCATGGGGGGACAGAAGAGCGCGATGAATAGGCCTGAGGTCATTGAGGATTTTTGCTTTCTGAGCTCTCGAGGTTTAGAGCGAAGAGAGGGGACATTGTCACCCCGTTTGGGAGAGGTACACACGGACAAATTCAATTCATCGGGTGAGTCGATTGCACGGCTGTGCTGAAGAAAGAAAACGTGCAAAGCGAATGAACACCTCAGTGTCGGATCTCTTCAGCCATCCTAGCTCTATTACTTTGCTCTTTCAAAAGCTTGCTCTGTCCAAAACTGAAGACATGGTACATTTACGCCAGATTGTAGCATTAATTTGAGAGACCCAAAAAAACAATCTCAACACCCCAGGGATGGTTCAAGGGAATTTCACTTAAATTCATAAAATTCCATTCACATTCATGAGACATCCAAGGATGAAAGTGTTAAAAAACGGAATGAAGGGCCAG
Source organism: Mallotus villosus (assembly GCA_903064625.1). Lineage (NCBI taxonomy): Eukaryota > Metazoa > Chordata > Actinopteri > Osmeriformes > Salangidae > Mallotus > Mallotus villosus. The sequence goes on from CAEFZP010002233.1 coordinate 56,290, forward strand.
TAGTTCCAAGATGACAAAAATCCACCATGACATCATGTAATTTCCAAGCCCTGGCACTTCAACCAGTGGCAACAAGAAACCATGTCTGCAATTAGTTTGGTTCACGGAGCCGTTTGTACATATTCACAGAGGCTAGAACCGGTCGCGTACATGCATTTAGAAGCAACAAATGATGTAATGGATGCTTCGGCGTGTTCACGGTGGACCAACGAGACGTGAGGAGTGTGAGCCGGCGCGGCTGCCTTTGTGCTTCACGGTAAACAACAGAGATGTCCTGGTGAGTTCTCTCTCTCTCTCTATCTCTCTACTCTCTCTCTCTCTCCTCTCTCTCTCTCTCTCTCATCTCTCGCGGCAGATATAATTTACCAACTGCGTAACGGCCTACCGGCTTTGTGTTCTCTGTGCCTCAGCCCTGAGACAGAGGAGCCCTCCTGGACTACGCTAAGCTGGCCTGGCAGCGGGCGTGTGTGGAGTGCCAGGCTCGAGGGAGGATGTGAGTGTGTGTATGTGTGTGTTTTTGTTAGAGTGAGGGCAAAGCCTCGTACCACCTCTTTGGCACTCATCAGTTCGTGACTTGTGAAAAGCGCCAAACTGTGGATTGTAAGTGAGCAGGACACTCGTCACAGGTCTGCCCATGAGACTCCCTGACACCTGTCACCACGGGTTACTCTGAGGACCTGCTATTTGCCACCTCCAGCCTCGCCTCTCCTCCACCCGGGACGGAGGGGGACGGAGGGGGGGGGGTTAGAGTCCTCTTTCTCTGCTCTGTACTCGTAGCAAGGTTAGGGGGCATAGAGCAGGCTGGGAGAGGAGCGGAGGAATCAGGCGTGGAGGGGTGGGGGTGGAGGGGTGGAGGGGTGGAGGGGTGGAGAGAGGGGTGGAGGGGTGGAGGGGTGTGGAGGGGTGGTGGAGGGGTGGAGAGATGGATGGGGGGTGGTGGAGGGGTGGAGGGGTGGTGGAGGGGTGGGGGTGGGCTGGGAAAGTCTGCTTGGCCTGCGTACATCTTTCAGATGAGCATGCTTCTGTAGCCTGTGGCTACTGCCCGCATGGTTGCATACTAAAGACAAAGAGGATGTGTGTGTGTGTGCAGCTTGAGCCAGTTTGTGTGTGTGAACATGTATGGGACTGTGTGAAGAACAAGTTGTTTATACATACCACTTAACATTGCGTACATTCGAAACATGTGATCAGTTTGCCTATTAGATATCCCTATGAAGTTTATTGAGTGTTGAAACACAAGTGTTGATAGTAAGTCATTTGAAGCATGGAAAGAGAGAGAGACAGAGAGAGATACACAGCGAGAGACAGAGAGAGACAGAGAGAGAGAGAGAGAGAGAGAGAGAGAGAGAGAGAGAGAGAGAGAGAGAGAGAGAGAGAAGAGAGAGAGAGAGAGAGAGCAGGGAAAGATAGAGAGAGAGATAGCAAAGATACTAGAGACATGAAAGAGAGAGAGAAATACATAGAAATGCACACAAAAAAGAGATATAGAGATAGATAGAGATAGATGTATAGAGAGATAGAGAGATGAGAGAGAGAGAGCAGGGAAAAAGCAGGGAGAGAGCAGGCTAAGACTAAAGAGAAAAAGCTTGTTTGGTTCAGAAACCAGTTAACAACTTCCCCTGGAAATTGAAAAAGGAAATAGTTTTGGGCTGGCAGTAGGGGGGAAGGAATGGAACCCATATGAACTCCAGATGAAGTGAATGAGTAGCTAAGCAGGACATGTGGGGTGAGAAAGAGATGGGGGTGGAGGGAGAGAGAGGGGGGGGGGAGAAAAGAGAGGGAGAGACAGTGTGGGTCTGCCTGTGTGTGTGTCTGCAGACTATGGCCGTAGTGGTTAGGGGCACAAAACTGAATGGGGGGAGGGTTGGTGTTTATGAGGTAATTTACTAAACTTGTATTTTCAACATTTCCTCTCCACTTTTTTTTGTTGCTTTTTTTTGTTGCTTTGTTCTCCCTTAATTGCTTCCATCCACAGAGAGAGAGAGCTTGGTGAGTGTATGTGCCTGAACACACGCTTGAGAACGAGGAGAGATCGTTCTGGAGCTCTACTCTCACTGCAGTGTGTTAACAAGTCAAGTCTAAAGACTTTACAAGAGTGGAAGCCCAAGCTGTCTAAATCACAACATACTGTAAAACCACTTGATCCTTATTTACACCACAACTCACTTACCCTCAGCCGAGAACAAATCCCATTCAACCTCATTTGTTGTGCACAATTTTATTTGCAAGACAAAACAAAGAAAAGTCAACTTTCTTCCAATACTTTATAAGGCTGTAAATCAAAAGAGTGATATAGCTGGATTTCACACGCAAAAACTCTAGTGTCTTTGAAGACTTGATGTTTTTTCTTTTGATCGTCTACACACACAGTCCTCTCTCAGAAGGTTTCCTGACTGGATCTCATCCAACGGAACCATTCATCTCGTCTTGCTTCACCTAGGAAAATTAAGTCGACAAAGAAATCAACCATTACTCATAGTGCGTCCCTAATAATAAAGTTGCGTTGTTCTACATAACCGGTACTGACAAACTTGTCCGTCCCTCCATCAGCGTGCCCAAACCTGCTGATACGCTCAACTGTGCTCTATCAGGATCTGTCATTAATGGGGCCTATTTTCAGTTCCAGGTCAGAGGTCATCTCCCACAGGGGAGAAAGAGTGAGGTCATCTGTGGTGTCACGCCCGAAAGGGGATCTCTGTGTCTAGCAGAGGCCCATGGAACAGCAAGGACCTGAGGGGAGCCCGGTCTGGAGACGAGAACTGGGTCACTAATGATGGTGGGGGTACTGTATGCAACACAGCTCTCCTTCTTTCTAACTGAATACTCGTCGCAGAGTGACACTCATTGAGAAAAGAGTATAAGCTCTATATCCTTGTACTGTATATATATATGTTGTGTGTGTATATGTAAATATGTGTGTGTGTGTGTATATGTATATACATATATATAGTACCAGTCAAAAGTTTAGACAGATTTTCCCATTCTGTATGTGTGTGTGTATGTACATACAGACATGTATGGTGATGTAAAGTATGTATGATATGATGCACTGTATACGTTACTGATATATGATTATTAAGAGAGCATTCTCTCCCTCTCTCAGTCTCTCAACAGATCACTTTGCAGTTAAACCTTTCATGGAAATAGGGAGTCGCATGTTGTTATTCAGAAACCACTGAAACTGACCCCTTACGACCTGCAGCAGCCTGACAGACAGCCCGGCAAACCTACGACTGAAAAATAATGCTCTGACTATTTAAGGCTCCTGTAGAACTTTCTAGATCAAATCCTGTCCTCCAGACCTGGTCATGGCAAAACGTATGTTCTCAGTGCCACTAAGTAACACTGATAACTTCCCCGCTGTCGTTCCCTTGATCTACTCGTGTTATGACATCGGATGGGATTTGCATATTCATTTGTGACATTTACGGCCTCCCAGTGGCCTCAGGTGGTTCAGAGAAGTCGTTTTCTTAGATTTAGAAGACGGTTTTCAGGAGGCGGAATGTACCGTCGGCGGTAACTTAACAACACTGGGAGGTGTGGTTGATGGCATTTCTTCTTTTCATGAATCGAAAACAAAAATGCTGTTTAGGGGCAGAGAATAGTGTCAGGCTTGACTCACACTCTCGCTGTTTTTTTATTTATTTAAGGGAACTGAGCCTCTGCATTCTCGTTGCCGCGTTGTCTAGGACACGGCCTACAGCAGGCAGTCACAGGGTCAACCACAGTGCGCAGGTATAGGCTGATTCACTGAACAATATGACTCTCGACAGACAACTGCTCACTGCCCAAAGGATACACATTCTTCCTCCAAATTTCCCGACACAATAATTATCGCATAGTTTCCACACAACACTGATGTACCTTCACGGTAAACTGAGAACACAATGCAACCATGAGTATTACGCCCGCAGACAATAATGAACCGCTGCCATGATTCTCTAGCCCAGAGCTCTGTATATGTGCATCGACAGACAGAGTAGCCAGAACAAAAAAAACGACAAAAAAACATAAACAGGAGGAGATCTCTTGTTACAAGTTCGGGTGTCTTGAAATACCTTTGGACGGTGAACACGGCACACTGACATACTACGGTGGGGAAGCCGGGTGGATGACAAGGTCTCGGATCTGAACAAGGACCCCGGATCACTTCACAGCTTCCTTCTCTGGGGAGACGAGAGGGTGGCGGAGGGTGAAAGGGGTGGAGAGAGGCGGAGGAGGAGGAAGAAGAGGAGGAGATGCAGAAGGGGGTTGTGGGATTTCGACCCTCCCAGGGCCTGTTTGTTAACGTTGCGTACAGGGTTACAGGTCTGGCCCCCAGCATCCAGGCTGTCACTGGGGATTACAGGCAGGCAAAGTGTGTAACCTGCCCTGGTGCTTTGGCATGGGGCCTGAGGGAGATCACACTGAAGGAATCCTCTGCTGTGTGTGTTACGCTCCACAAAGCACACAAAGTGAAAAGCGTTCTCAGACCACACTGACTAACTACTGCTAGCAGGAGAGGGGTGGCAGGAAACTTTGGGACGACAAAGCTGAACAGGTTCCAACTTCATGGAGCGAAAGCCAGAAGCAAAATACTAAGCAAATATAATAACCGAAGTTGCAAATGATCACGTGTCTTTTGAGGCCAATGACACAACAACGAGGTCTGACATCCGGCCGCGCATTTCCTAAAAACATTTGAGAAGTTCTTCAAGTTGAAACCTACTCTTTTAACCTCAACTGATGAAAGACCAGTCGGTCGGGAAGAACATTCCCATAAAGGTTCTGTCGTCTGTCGAAACTCACAGTTTGACATGCCACTCAGAGCTGGGTGATCATCAGCGATCACATGTTCTCATGCAAAACCCTGCGTTTAATGAGAGGACGGTCTGTCACAGAGTGTTAGTAGTATGAGTCATTCTGTGGACTGGGGGGGAAAGGAAGCAAAACAATATGAATTGACTTAAGAACCCTTTTCTCAATGTCTAAGAAGTTCACTGGGGCTAGATTTGGAACAGACTTCAGACAGGCCCATGACAACAACCATGAGCTATGCTACCGATGGCTTTCGTTCAACGTGACTTCACTGGGTTGTCATCACGGCTTGCCAGTACATCCAGCCCCACTACCCCAAGAGAGCTTCAATTTGTAGCGATGGTAATTGTTGTCAAAGCCTTTGGCGTAGATCTGCCCCGTTCATTAGGACTGCTTCGTCAATTAATGCTAGCCACGGGGCCATGTCGAAACACTCTCAGCTCTCAAGCCGAGCAGGAAGCTACTGTGCTCTTTTCTTATCACTGCTAATTTGAATTGCTTCAGCGCTCAAATATCTGTGGATGTGCGCTATGGAGACGTTACCAAGCGCTCCTCATGTCATGGCATTTCTCTGAATGATTATGGATGCAGACTGAGTGCACAGACCTGCACCCATACCGTTCAAACAAGTATAACCATGTCTAAACTCTAATGATATTATTTTGTGTGATTCATCAGCAAAGATGGGTTGATGAAAATGATGACTCATATGTGTATTGAAAAATACTGGACAAAAGAATAGTTGACACATCATTGAGTTGGAGAACGGTGCTTAAACAGCTCCCCCCGAACCACCTAACATCCAGATTCAGTGCAGTGAGAGAGAAAGATCGCCCTCTAGTGTTACCAAGTGGATCTACACACATGTCCTCTCATCTTCCTCACCATCCAAAAGTAAGCTTTTGGAAACCCACTACACAAATCTCCTCTCGACCAACGGGTAACATTTACCATTTTCCTCACGTTTCAAATATCTAATAGATACTAGTAGATGATAAACATTTCAGATCTGACCAAATGTGCATACATTGTTTTTGGTTGGGCATTAAAAACGTCAAGCATTTCTCCTCATGAAAGACACACACCCCCTGGTCCTGTCCAGCTGATTTCCAGGGTCACGGGGTCATCCAGGGGAGGGCTGCGCCTGTGTAGCAGGGGGGACCCGGGGTGTTGTCCTGCCCCTCCCCACACACCTGAGAGGGCTCAGCAGAGCCCAGCCTCAGTATAATCACTGGCTCCATGACCTGCTCCATTGTCATGCACAGACAGCAGGGCAGGACAGCGGCGCGCAGACAACATGCTAAGTGTCGGGTGTGGTGAGGTCACCAAGATCACCATCTTCTGTAATTACTGTTGCACCCCCCCCCACCACCACCACCCACTCCGCCCTCACCTTCCCTTCTCCTATTTCTACAAAGCTGTGAGGCTTAGAAGCCAGAGGTGCAGCCTGTCTAACCTGGCCCTAAGCTCTGAATATGCCCCATGGGCGCACTTCTGAGATCAGCTTCCCCTCGCCGTACTCATCATGGAACAAAAGGCCAAACTGACCTGGGACCAGGTCCGAGAGGCGACTCTGCTCAGACTGGAAATGCCAACTTAATGGCTGGATTTACCTCATCTTTATCCCGAACTGTGTAAGAACCAGAGTCCTTAGACAAAATCACCGGTGTAGTGTGAAGACATGCATACCGGCCCCCTCCATTTCTTTCTTCTCTCTCACTCTCTTCTCTATCTCTCTCTCTCTCTCTCTCTCTCTCTCTCTGTACCTTTCTCCCTCTCTCACGCTCTCTCTCTCTCTCTCTCTCACTCCCTCTCCCTCTCTCTCTCTGTACCTTTCTCCCTCTCTCACGCTCTCTCTCTCTCTTACTCTCTCTCTCTCTTGTCACCTCAGGGCTGATCCCATTGAAGGTGCTCTGTCATCCAGTAAGTAAGTAAAGTGCAGTAAAAGCACAATAAAACTAAACTATGAATCATCTTTCCAAATGTTCAATAGCAGGTTCAATAGCAGCTGAAACTTGCAAGTGGCTATTTACTTTTCCCTGTCTCAGGTTCAGTATCATGTAAAATGATCCCCATATCACGACAAAACGGTTCGAAACTCACCGTAAGTAAGATGTTTTGCCAAAATCTGTCTTTTGTTTGAATCCAAATGTATCCCCCCACCTCCACCAGGCACTCACACATGCACACACGCACACACACTAACCCAAACAACAAAGGAAGAACACATTGAAATCATACATTTGCTTTGCTCGTGAAAAGGCCTCTCATGCAAGAGCACTCATCTGGTAAGGATTGCTTTGAAAAGCTCAATTCATAATTCGGAAGAAAACGAGGGAAAAAAATTAAAAAGCAGAAAACAACAATGGACTTCTATACACGGAGTGCATGATACACTCTTTTGAAAGTTTCCTTTGTGGCAGTGATTCCGAAAACTGTTAGCACAGTATGGGGTAGGACAACACTTCGCGTGCATTTTGTTTCAATTACAGTAACATGTTTCTGAATCATCAAAAAAACAAAACAGAGAGATAGAGACCTGGACGGAAAGGCAGAAGGAGGGAGACGGAGAGAGAGAGACAGAGAGAGACAGACGGAAAGAGACAGAGGAAGACAGACTGAGAGAGAGAGACAGAAAGGAAGACAGAGAGGAACATCCACATGCCAGATGGGGATTCTCCTATAGTATCGTCTGCTTTTCACGTCCAATCAGCAGTGTCATTTGAGTGTGCCCCGGCCATCTAGAAAGCCTTTTAGTGCTTATTTACCATCAACAACATGATAGGCATCACAAGAGAAAATGCCCCTGAGGGGCAGATGCCAGTGTTAACAAAGAGAGAAATGCAGTCATTCTAAAAACGATGCTTGGGTTACAACTAAATGACCCAAATGACGGTCTGTGTGACTAATGTAACATATTAGAATAACAAAGTCACCGAAAGACGCATTAGACGCTGGAAAACGACGTATATTTGTCTGCCGAACATGAAAAGAGGGTTAGTGGTAAGAATGATCTGAAGAACAACAGGTACAAGGAGAAGTGAGTGTAGAGTGTGCACAGAGGGAATCTATTCCACAGCACTGGGCTGTGTAGACCATAGCGTGACTACCTCGGCCTCTCCAGGGTAGTGACTGACAGGCTAGGTCTGTTCATAGTCTACATCTGCAGGAGATCTGCCATAGGTGGGAGTGCAGGGAGAATGTCATCGGTGAGGATGCTCTTCTCAGTGTGGGTGACTGACAGCACTAGCCTAGGGGATCCAGTGGGAACCCTACACACTAGCCTCACACACACTCCTCATTCAGAACCCTACACACCAGCCTCACACACACTCCTCATTCAGAACCTCCTCATTCAGAACCCTACACACTAGCCTCACACACACACAGTCCTCATTCAGAACCCTACACACCAGCCTCACACACACTCCTCATTCAGAACCCTACACACCAGCCTCACACACACTCCTCATTCAGAACCCTACACACTAGCCTCACACACACACAGTCCTCATTCAGAACCCTACACACCAGCCTCACACACACACTCCTCATTCAGAACCCTACACATTAGCCTCACACACACACTCCTCATTCAGAACCCTACACACTAGCCTCACACACACACTCCTCATTCAGAACCCTACACACCAGCTCACACACACACTCCTCATTCAGAACCCTACACACCAGCCTCACACACACACTCCTCATTCAGAACCCTACACACTAGCCTCACACACTCCTCATTCAGACCCTACACACTAGCCTCACACACACCACTCCTCATTCAGAACCCTACACACCAGCCTCACAAACACACTCCTCATTCAGAACCCTACACACTAGCCTCACACACACAGTCCTCATTCAGAACCCTACACACCAGCCTCACACACACACTCCTCACTCAGAACCCTACACACCAGCCTCACACACACACACACACACACTCCTCATTCAGAACCCTACACACCAGCCTCACACACACACTCCTCATTCAGAACCCTACACACCGCCTCACACTCCTCATTCAGAACCCTACACACTAGCCTCACACACACTCCTCATTCAGAACCCTACACACCAGCCTCACACACACACTCCTCACTCAGAACCCTACACACCAGCCTCACACACACACACACACACTCCTCATTCAGAACCCTACACACCAGCCTCACACACACACTCCTCATTCAGAACCCTACACACTAGCCTCACACACACTCCTCATTCAGAACCCTACACACTAGCCTCACACACACTCCTCATTCAGAACCCTACACACTAGCCTCACACACACACACACAGTCCTCATTCAGAACGCTACACACCAGCCTCACACACACACTCCTCACTCAGAACCCTACACACCAGCCTCACACACACACACACTCCTCATTCAGAACCCTACACACCAGCCTCACACACACACACTCCTCATTCAGAACAGACTCCACAGCAGGTTTCGCTGCTCATTTTCTCTGGATGCCTCCCCCGGTGTGGACTCTGAACCGCCTCTAGGCTGGAAGAGCTGCCAGGGAGAGACTCAGCTACTATTTATCGAGGTGCAGGAGAAATGGATGGCATTAATAAAAGAACAGAACGTTTGTGTTTTAACATGTGACACGGCTATTTCTGGATGTGCCTTTTCAACGAGAAATGACGTCAGAACATTGTTCACAGAGCAGGGTCCATCTTTGTCTCCAGAGTCAGTTCAAAGTCAGTCAACATGAAAGAACCAACTCATGTCCCGAAGTTCCAAAGCACACCAATTTGCAATATTGTTTTACACATACGCCCAGTCAGAGGATTCGAGTGCCATAACACAGCCGATGCATCAACATCCTGATTGGATCATGTCGGAGGTGACTGACGAGGCCAGGTGACTGCAGTCGGTTGACATCAGTGTGCTGCAGCCAGGCAGGTGAGAGCTCCAGTGAAGGATAGTTCATCAAAAGCTCAACACAGCAGGATTCAGATGATTCCTGGCCCCGAGGCTTGCTGCCACATCAGACGCGCTCATGGCAATTAAGCTGCCCTGGATACTACAGCAGGGGTCACATTCTTTGAAGATCAACCTAATACAAGCAGGAGAGATCCCACAAAGCATAGCAACATGTTCAAACTAGACCAGGGGCTGTGTGAATCAAGCTGCTAAGAGTCACATTTTGGTCTCAAGTACACATTAAAGAATTTATGTCATTTTTTTCATTTAAGAATATGCGTTATGTTAAGTATAAAAAAGGCGTAGACTCTGAATATTATTATTATTATTTATGACCAAATGTATCAAAACATTTTCTTTGGGATTTTAAGTGTGCAACGCTCTCCTTGAATACAAGAGTTGAAATATAAGTCATTTCAAGGAATCTAATCCTTCCACAAAAACAATCTTCTACTGCCGTAGATATCTAACAAGCACCCGTAGTATCCACATCTAGCTCATTTAATTCTGGAGAGACAATATAAAGTATTGGTAGCAGGTTTTACACACACACACACACACACACACACACACACACACACACACATACACACACACACACACGTCAATCTGGATTGACAAGGTCAAGATTCTTGCTTCAGGGCAGATTTACAATGTCATTCTTTTAGGTCTCAGAAGAATACACAAACAGCACAGGTGAGGATGGCACGACTCTCCTGAGAGTTAGTGAATCCCCATTTACTTGAATGTCAGTTGTTCTGCGTTGGCTTATTCTCCAGCCAGTTTGGCGTCATGGGTAACCGAGTTCTCCACATATCTTTTTCAATAATTGGTTACTTTAGGTAACATTTGAACAATACTCATGGAAGTTTGGTTTTAAATGTACAAGTGGAATACAATAAATGATCTGCAATTATCAGAAGTTGTCTCAGGCCGATTCTTGTTTATATATTATTTGATGGCACAAGGTAAGTATAGAATTGTACACATTTTCTTCACATTTTCTATATTTAAATGAAGGCGAGGACAACGAGGTCAACAAGCTTCTTTGTAGATTTTTCCAATTAGAAATGAAAAATCTTGGTGTTGACGTGATTAGCAAGCTTCTGTTTTGTTCAAAGGCTTCATGTAAGCTGCAGAGTGTTGACGTTGATTAATCTGCCTGCATCACCTCAGGCAGGTTTGGAAATGTCACTCTGAAATGAGGAGCTGGCACGTATCGTCTTCTCAGGGCCTCAATTCTCTTGTTGTCAGCGGTGGTGAAACGAAGAAGACTGGGAAATAATGACAGGAAATACTTTGGATTTTTTTTTGGGGGGGTGTGGTTTTAATCGTTTGTAAATTTGATATTGACACACGTGAGAATTACATCTAGAGAGCCCAGCATGTCTTTTCAATGAATTGATACGATACATGGTCCAAAACTATTCCACATTACTATTCTCTCTCCTTTATAATCTGGGTATGAACAATTTAAAACTGTGGAATAAACATTCCTCCAAAGGCAGATCTGTATCTGACTTTACAAGCAGTGACTGTTACAGGTCCGGGGCTGTAACCTGCCCCCACTGTGTAAATAAGGGTGATGTAACTTTGGCTGACTGTAATTACTAGCATTATGCTAATTCCAAAATTGCAGTCAGACACGATTTAAAACAGGACTAGGAAGAGATTTGTGTCTTTATTTCGCTTTGAACTTACACTGTTTATTCCAACAAATGAGAAGAGACTATTACCATTCGCTTACATTTGAATGGACTGAAAATACAAAACAAATGTACACATTCATTAAACAGTGAGCAAGTTTGTTCATTAACAACATGATTACGAATGTCAACTTTAGCTTAATTATTATGATATATATTGTAATAGTATTAATAATATGAATAATATGACTTCAAAGTTGTTCAATGATTGTGCTCTGCTATTTGCCCCATGGCCCAGACACATGAGCCCTGCGAGGTAGTCACATGTTACAGTAACACACTCCATCATTATACAGTAGGCATCCCCACAACAAATGAAAGTCTTTGTAATTACTGAGATGACGAGACATGGCTGATTTAAATGTAAAGCCTGTGGCTGAGGGGTGTGTTTAACCAGATCCATGAATTGTCTGTCAGGTCTCGCACTGCAGTGTGACTCCCAGAGCTGAAGCCTCGAGGTCGGGGTGCCAGAGTCTGTCAACCTGCCCTCTTGGGAGATGGGCCCATCCAGCTCCAGGGGTGAGGATCTCTCACACCCAGAACCCCCGGGCTCCAACAGGGACACATCTGCATCTGTGTCTGCAGGGACCAGGCTCCTCAAGGGGCCAACATGTAGCTAATCCAAGCCAACACGGCTCTGAAGGCCCTGGAGCCCTTCTGTAATGATGCATGACCAACAACAACAGCCAGACTCGTCCCTCTCTCCAGGCACCTCACACTGCTAAGTACCTGGTGCACAGTGCAGAGATCCCACTCTGATGGAAACATCTGAATCGAACCACCTGATACTGTTTCATATGCATTTTACAGCCGATGCATTGAATTATGTGGCACACAAATAGAAACTAGTTTTCTTACAAACTGTGTATGTAATGTCAGTGGCAGTCGCTGAGCTGAAACACATGACATGGACGACACCCACCCAAAGACACACATTTTATTTACGGTATTATTTTCCTTTTGTACAAAAGACTGTCAAAAATACATCAAACATTCTCTTTGAGTCAGGTGACCTTTAGCCTATCTGTCAAAATGCAGTCACATTCAGAACTCTTTTAAGCCGTTGAAAGATTAACTCCATCTTCCAGAGAACATGTATGACCAGGAATGCCGAACAAACCAATCTGAGTCTGGGAGAGTTAATTAAATGTGTGAGACAGTGACAGGGCGTTCAGAGCAGACGCTGTTCAGAGCCGACGCTGTCAACGCTGACAGGTAATTGGAGCACAATTATTTAGGCACTTGGACACTTGAGAAGCAGCGTTGAACGCAACTCATTAACGCACCACACTAATAAGGATTCTTTAAGTAGCGTTAAGGCATTGCTCAGACTAGTCCAGAAGGAGGGAGACAGAAATGAAAAGAGAAAAATATTTAAATGAATCCTCGACTGTATGCGACTACAGTATCTGTCCACCTACATGAACATTAATATATCGAGTATGAATCATACCATTACTTTTTGGGGAAAAATGTGTTTCTTGCAATACGTCAATATCATAATCAACAATGCCAATGCAATACAGATAACCATCATATTTCTGTATATTGGGCCTCACAGCTGCCCACACGCCCTTCATAACAACAGCTGGCGGCATGGTTACAAGGATGGCTCTCTGTTTGTCACTTCCCCAATCTCCTTCACCACTTAGAGCAGGAGTCTCAACATGCTCACCCGCTTGGCACACACATCTGCACCAACTCAATGTTCCAGCCAAGCATATTTTCCCTCTCTTTGAATTTATGACCCAGTAATTGGGGCCTACTGTGTCATTTATATAGTACACTGAAAGGGGGCTGTTCAGTCAGAACTGGTATGTGGAAGTCTCCGGAGCAAAGAGAAAACTGGTCTGAGGAGAGGTGGGTTGTTTTGGTTTTAACAAGGAAAAGAATCAACGATGGAGGTAAAACTAAGTGTACTCTATCATCAACTCGCACCTGAAGCCCTGGTCACCTCCCCCACCCCCCTCCACACACACACACACACACACACACTATAATGTGGCCCCCACCCATTTACTCCACCCAATAGAAGCTCCCTCCCCTCCCCCACTACCTCTTCCCCCTCAGGCTTCTCAGCTCGTCTCGAGTATGAAAATGTGGCCGCTTATGTGTTTCCAATAAATCTCTAGAACTAATGATGCCTTTCCCAGGTGATTCATTGCTCGGCTGACAGGTCAAATTGCTGGTGTGAATCCTTGGCACGGCATGAAACGAGGCACCGCCCCTCCGCCTCAGGCCTCTCAAGAGGAGGGGGGCGGGGCCAAGACACAGGGAATTAACCATCTCACCTCCCTGACCCAGCCTGCAACCTGGAACCATCTCTAGGTCTGCTACTCTGCTGCCATCTGCCCTCCCTGACTTCCTGCATGGAACTGTTCAAGTCAAACGTGAACAACATGTCAGAACATTGATGCTGTATGCTTATTTGTTTATTTGCATATATGTCAAATGACTTTCACATGAATTCACGGGTTAAACGTGACATCCAAACACAAATGCACACTGGCACACACACACCTACACGCCAAGTCTCAGGTGTTTCTGGCTGATGTCATGTATTTAAACCAAACTAGCTAATGACTCGGAATAGTTAACCCGCTCACAGCTTTCATTTCCTGCACAAGAAGATTCATTACCTGTAGGCTGTACAAGAAGATTCATTTACTGTACAAGAAGATTCATTTCCTGTACCAGAAGATTCATTTCCTGTACAACATTCATTTTCTGTACAAGAAGATTCTTTTCCTTCCGGGGGCGCTTCCTCTTCCAGCCCGGACTGATGAAGCGAGAATCCTTAACGATAGGGGGCTTCACGCTCGGTTGATACGGCCGCTTGTTTACATGCAATAAACTGATGTGAAAATCATAGTCAGACGAGTCTGGCCATGTGGGATCCATTAGTGGAAACACTTATGATGAAGAGGCTTTGGAGGAGGAAGGACTCTCTGGTTGCTCGCTAATGACCCCTGTTGTGTAAATCAGAGGGCATGTTGTTAGGCAAAGTCTCTCTGGGATGGGTGGCATGGGTAAAGCATGTGTGCTTAATAATGTGTGCTATCATGCTAATAGTCTGGTTGGAAACTGCGCAAATAGAAGTGTTTCATGGTTGACTTGTGTGGAGGTGATACACAAACATCACGGCTGTGTGGTCAAAATGATATGATGCAGCTGTCAACCAACACATGGCTCTATAAAGGGATTCATTTAGCAGAGTGTTATTGAAATACATTTATCCTTACTCGTTTCCGATCTTTCTGTACATTAGCCAGCCCGAGGGGTCGTAATGTGACGATTTTTCATGTTGTGTGCCAACAAGGTACTAAATCCCAGGATTGGTTCGACCCAATCTCTACTTGCATTAACCTCACAGAAGAAGCCCCTTAGGAGCTGTGCTTGTGATAAAAGAAGAAATACGCTCATTGTTGAATCCAGCATTTCCCCCCCACATTTTTCCAATTACTGCTTGTTCTCAAGGATGTCAGGCTCACAGTGAAAACATGTTTCTACTCAAATCCACTGCATCTCTACCCGTGTGTACTCTCTCTTTGGCTTACGAGCTTTAAGAACTTCAATCCCCTCAGGCTCTGCGGTGCGCTTTCCCAGAGAGCAACAGTCTTTCAGTGACAAATAACAGGGACAGAATAGCCAATGGGAAGGGATCCAGGGCCCCCAGTGTGTTTGAATCTGCAGAGCTACGGCCTCTCGGCAAGGTGGCGTGGTTTTCTCGACGGCAAACCACCCTGACTGCTCTCCACAAAGTCCTAGAGTAGGGCTGTCTGAAGTTACAGAGTGAAGCGAATGACTTTCGTGAATGTGCGCTATTGTCGTGATGGGTGTCGTAATCTTGCAGCTCTGTGGTCAGAGTGTTAAACTTGTGCCGAAATGAAAACTTTTCTGTGTTGTGATTGAAATATTTGACTCATTGGGGCGCTCATGATCCTAAAGTTTATTTCTCTTTTTGTGAATTGTTGATAACAAAAGCATCCGTGGTGGAGCACCTTAACACTTTGTTTTATCATCGCACTTACAAACACTATACACAATACTTGTATTGGAAATGAACCATTCAATTAGTCCAATGATGGGCTATAAAAATTCCTTTATAAATGTATGAATTAGTTACTACAGAAAAGTCAACACATTTTCTGTAGTCACAAAAGAAAGACTTAATTGTATACAATAATTACACTATGCTCTATTTCCAATCATATCCACCTGCATCTGTTTTGAGTACATGATGGCATAATCGAACATAATAAAGAACATGAGAGGAAAGAAACCCTCCCGAACAGTTGCACATTTAGCTTGCTGTGTGTTCTATCTCTTCCTGTCCTTTAATTAGCAGGGTCTTTAAGGAAGAAGAAGAGGGGGGGGGGTTTAGGCAACAGCCAGAGAATGTTTTGGGGACAGGGTTCCAGGAGAGACAGGAACCACAACCGCAAGCTGTCCGGGAGCGGCCCCTCTCGTGTCCCGTGTTCCCAGTCAGAGCGCACTCACTAACTACTCAGTGTGACAGTTCAAAAGCAGCCTGCATGGAGAACACTGAGGAACAGGCCTGGCTTTTCGGTTTCAGGCTCCCTGGAGATTTATGAGGACTCAACAAAGCTTTGTGCAGTCGTATTCAAAGAAAATTAAGTCTGTCAGCATTTTGGTAGATTGAGATTCACCAGAACAACAGGCCATAGAATGGCAGAAATACAGAATAAATGACGTAAGCACTGTTTGCTCGTGGAGACAATAACACATTCTATTAACAGTGACAACCCTTTCAGTTTGGGTGTCACAAAAAATGATACATTTTGGGACGATAAACGAATGATGGTTTCACAACACTTTCAAACTCTATTACTCTATTCACGGCGGATTTAAGTTGATCAAGACAATTTCACCAAAGACTGCAATCCGACCACTATCTTAAACCCATGTGTTAAACCGACCAACGAGTTTACCAGGAATTCCAGCCATGACACTGGGTGAGGTAAATGAGCCGTCCTTCCGCTGGGCCGGCTCCTCACACCTGGTCATCTTCTCCAGGGGTCAGCAGGGTTTGGCCAGCAAGGAACCGGACACTGGGGTCAGTGGAGTGTTGCCCAGCCCTCGGGCCACAGGCCTGGACCAATGAGTGGCCATCTAGCACCTGGATCCGACACATTGTCCTACTGCTTTACACAACACCACCTCTGACCCTCACAGGCACCGGGGTCTCGTTAGCAGTCAACACCACGTCAACAGAGGTCATGAGGCTAAAAGGTTACTTACAGTAACTCTGGGGCCAAACCCAGAGTCCCTGGTCCCTTCCTGTACATCTTACCTGGCTGTGATGCTGCGTTCATCCTGTACTTCCCAGCCATGACCTGTAGCTATACCACTGCCTAAACTGACATGCTCCAGCTCAGAGCACTGCAAGTGGAATTCGGAATGATCTGTTTCGACATCCATATGCCAACTTGATGCATGACTATGTTCAGCCTGTGATCTGAGTACCTCTCTGTGTCACCACCGTCTCTGGAGGAGGGGATCCCACGCTGACTCGCTCCTCTCACGGTTCCTTGCATACTTTCTCAATGAGGTTTCCTGGGAATTCTTTCATGTCTTTCTTGGGGGTTTAGGTTGGTGTAAGTGCAGTTGAAGCCCTCTGTGACATTTCTTGTAAAAAGAGCAATACAAGTCAATTTGATTTGATCTTGAGTGTGGTTGTGTGGAGCGTGTGTATGTATCAGAATGTGAAGCACTAAAGAAACCAACTTGCTATGATAGAACATGTTGAATACAGCCACAGAGAGACACACACAGAGTAACTGTGCACACACAAACACACACAGTAAACACAGACATACTTTGAACATGTAGTAAACACACAGATACAGGCTATATGTACAGTACAATGTGGTTTTAATCTTGAGCCTTAAAGGTCTGTTTTTTTCAAGCCAGGCCAGATGTACACATACCATGGTAGATATTTATCATGGGCCGTGCTGTTCAGTGACAACAAGCTGAACATAGAGAGATAGAGAGTGAATGAGAGAGACAGTGAGAAGGGGGGAGGGAGGAGAAAGAGACAAATAGAAAGAAAGAAAGAAAGAAAAGGAGCAGTGAGTGGTGTGAGCAGTGTGTAATGATTTAGCTCCACCTACAGTATCTTAGCGCCCACATACCAAGGAGCTAAACCAGTTTCTCATCCCCACACATCCTCATCCCCTTTAGCCCAACCTCTCTCTTTCTAACTGCCATAGACATCACATTTCACTGGCAGGTAAACACAGAGAATCCTTTGACCATGATACCTGAACACAGAGCAGATATTCTCTTGTTCTGTAAAACAGGCCGCTGTGTAAACACGGTATCCTTTGAAGGAATCAATGTCACGCACCCTTGCGGGATGAACAGACTGATCATGACACAGGACTCAAGGCCTCAGGTGGCCTTAGGTGACGGTTTCAATATCACATGGTACTGTCACTTTTATTTGGATAAGAGTTTGTTAAATTACTGTACATTGACTAATACATTATTATTGTCAATTTATTTCCAAGCCATGTCATTCATTCACACAGTTCCTTTCTTTAATAGGAGTCATTCCTTAAACCTGAACTATGAGTCTAATGATTGACAATCACCTCTTTAACCCTTGGCAAAAACTTGTTTCAAGACTCGGTAAACGGCCCTGTTTACTTGATGGGTGACGATGACATGTTTGGCTTGAAGTGCTCGGCCTGTCACCAAAATACCAATGAGACATACAGAGTGAGAAAGCAGTATGCAAATGTATACTATGTCAGCTACTCACGCGAAGGCTTGGCTGAGCAGGGTTAAGCTAGAGGGCGGCACTGACAGCTATTGTTAGAACTGTCATTGTTGATAACACCATGTCATCATTATTAATGTCACACATTGCCTGTAATTCGGTAATATATGAATCTTTTAATGTCTCAAGCTATTATGTTGACTGGGGTAGATCGGTAATTGGTGTCAAATGTGTGAAATAATAATTTATACTTTCATCACACGTCCTCTGCTCGGGTTGTAGGTTATCTATCAAACTTTTGCAACAGGAGGACATTTAAAAATTAATGATAGGCTATGGCGATTACGTTTTGCGTTGTTTCTAGCAAATCTGTCATAAATGAAATGACCACTTGGCGGCAGCATTGGCATACCAATGTTTTTTCAGTCGTCAGTTTGTTTCAATGTTAATAAAAGGGATATTTGTACGATTTTTTTTTACAATTTACATTTAGTCAAGGTTTGTTGCTTGATCTTAGTCGGGGATAAAATACGGTAGAAGCTGTACATAGGAAACAAAAAATACTGTTGAAAGTGCAGTTTATTTGTTTGCAGAACTCAAGGGTAGGCTAATGCATGTACACACGCGCGCGCGCACACACACAACCACACATGCAAACGGAAAGATTTTCGAAACAACGTAGAAATGATACTTTTTCTTTCTTTTTGGTTGTTGTACTTCCAGTTTTCAAACAGGTAACACCTGTGTCCAGATGGCAGCTTTTATCTGTGAGAGGAAATGTAAAGGATGATCGATATCAGCGGCTACAACACATGCCTGCCTCCAGATGGCTTGATGGTTAGGTTCTCTGATACACGTGGTCTAGAATCCTATCTCCACAGCTCCAGAAAATAAGAAATGATACAAATGTCAATGACTGTTCATTGTTTTGTTTTTTAACTTTTTTACATTGTAAATCTGAAGGGAAAAAGGGCACTCAATCGGGGCTGAAACATCCCCTGGCTCTCGCCTCAAGCTATTGTATATTGCATACAGAAGGCAAGGCAAATGAACAGGGTAAAACATTTGTTTTATCTCCTGGTCTGAATTACTCAAGTTATCAAATACTATAGTGGTCATGGAAAGTAACATATATGCCTATGTATATATATATATATATATATATATATATAGAACATATTTAGACAATTTGATTTGAAGTTTGCAGGAGTCAGTTACTGCTGTCATCTTCTCCCGTCTGGACAGGAGACTAACTCTCCGAGACTCCTGTCAGTGCCATATTGCTACATAAGTCAACTAGACTGACAAGCAAGCAGGTGGGATGTCAATCTGCTTCTGAGGGGATCTGCTGAACGTTCCCTCCAATTAACTAACCACTCAGACAGCATCCTCTCAGCTTCCTCTCCTCAGTTGTCATTGGCTCCGGTTCTGGGAGACATATTATTTACACCGAGTGTCTCTGTAGTTTTGGAACTGACTGCTTGGTGGCAATGTTAGCATTTAGCGGGAAGAGTGATATGGTGGCAATGGGGATGTGAGGGACAGTCAGGACCAGACTGGGAAGTGTGAAGAGCTTGGTGTTGAACTACAATAACTTGGTGATGTCGTGCCAGGCGGCTTGGTGGGGGTTGGGGAGGGGGGGGGGTTATGTCAAGACAGTACAAGATGTGACTAAATGATCTGTTAGCTAGCTGGGTGACAGGAGCAGCTCTCCACAGGCTGAGGGCCAGAGAAGGATGCTGGCTGGCATCATGAGCTAGCTGATCATTTGGAGAGCCAGTGAATGTGTCACAGTGGTTATTGGGATGTGTCGGTGACAGCGTTAGTCAGCAAGGTGACAGAACACATTGCCACCTCTACAGCTCTCTCCACCCATCCTCCCCGACGACGAGTCTGGAAACGGTCCACGTTCCCCCAAATGCAAATGAACTAGTTGTCATTTGTCTTTCGGTGGCATTTGTCTCGCCTTCATTTTCAAGGAAATCAACACAGTGTTTGGCCGTATTCACACTGCCAGGAATCAGGATCTCAATCTCCACACAAAAGCTTTGCCGTCTCAGTGAAGGCAGCTTGGTTTGATGTCTGCTGCGAGGTGATTATTTCACGCTTTATTTTGATGGGGGGTTTTCAGGGTTTGTTTTGGTGATGATATTTGAGGCGTCAGACAGTGCCATTTGATATCCCTTCTTTCAGTGGCCTAAAAATGTGTTCTCCCGTAATTGATATGCCCAGAGAAGGGATTGTCTAGGGATCCAGTTACAAAGCCCCAATAGTAAAGCAATAATAGCCCACATAGCAGTGCTCGTGTCCACTTGGCACGCCGCAATCAGAGAGCTGCTGTAAACCCATAGCTTATTCATGTAGCCTAACACCTCAGAGAGATATGGAAGAATGACAAGTCAGATTCTCGGATTCAGGTATAATGTAATGACTCGCTATCTCAAAGCTGAGCTTTCAAAGGGTCCCCCGTATTCTACAATGTCCCCGTAATACAGTCAGTGAGAATATGAATCCATGGTTAGTCCTTAAGTAAGACTTCTCCTACAGGCCTCCACCCCGTGACTAACCGGAGGTAGGTCCCATGAGGTAATGTAGACACTGAAGCCGAGGATTGCATTACTGAAAAGCTTAAGAAGTGAGAGATTCCCCCTACTGATTCTTTTCAGCTGTCTCCCTCGCCGCCTCGCCGCTCAGAGGAAGGGCCGG
This sequence comes from Mallotus villosus, assembly GCA_903064625.1. Lineage (NCBI taxonomy): Eukaryota > Metazoa > Chordata > Actinopteri > Osmeriformes > Salangidae > Mallotus > Mallotus villosus. The sequence continues at coordinate 77,198 of CAEFZP010002233.1, forward strand.
CTCCCTCCCATTGTTGTGAGAATAGGGGAGCTAAGCGACGTTTGTCAATTGTGATGGGAATTGTTATTTTAAATCTCTGCTAAACGGGGCATCGGGAATTTTGCTATCTGGAAGCTCTTTGTTATGTAATGAGATATTTGATGTGCTTTCTTGGAACAAGTCATTTGACAGCAGAATCGTGCAGTTTTAAAGGAGGCCCTGTACCAGTCTGTTGCACTTCCTGGAGTAATTGGATCCACACCGTCTTTCATGGCGAATTATTTTGAAGCAGTTGCTCAATATCCAGTGTTGGCAGACTCCATTTCAGTCGATTAAAACGGAAATGTTTTGAAGAGAGTCAAGTGGCAACAGAAGAATAATACAATGTCACTGTAAGGATACTAACATGGCTCAATGTGAAAGCCTGCAGTATGAGTAATCCACGTGATTCATGGTCAGACATCTCTAATGAGAATTCCTTGTGATCCCATCTTGTTGTTTCATTGCTTATATGTTGTTTGTAAGTTAGTCTTGAATCATATATAAAACATGGTTTGTGTTAAATCATGTTCAGTTTATTTGTCTTTGTATGCTTACTATAGCAGTGCACACAGAGTTACCAAAATGCTTACCTCAGGATTAATAAGGTGAATGAATAAAATAGATAGATAACAAATAGGAATCTCTGTGCGTCTGGGTATCTGTGGCTCAATTTTCTCAAGAATCGTTGTGGATGTATCCATTACCACATAGCATTAGTTACCTATATGTAGGCCTGTAGCCTGGCTTTCAGCAGCTAACGGTAGTTAGCTAACTACCCACGTGACTAACTGGTTGCATAGCACTAACTAGAAGTGGGTAAGTAACAAGGTTATTCAGTTTATTGCTATTTGATTTGAAACAGGGAAATGTACAATAAAAATTACATTCAGTCTGTTTAACTGGAAGAACTAGCAACCAGTCATAGTCGGAAATATAGGGCACTGAACTATTCAACTAATTGTTATTTGATAAGAAAAAGAGAAATATCCAAGGAAAATCGTGCTCTAACTTGAAGACTTCAGACCGGTCCCAGTCTGAAATATATACCACAGGCACTGCACTAGTGAGACAAAAGAGGACATCTGTCTTTCTGTTTGGCTCTTTGAAAAGAAAATGAATAGTGTTTCCTGGTAGTATTCAAATATCCAACCTGATTCATCATTCTGAGTCATCAAGACATCTTCTGGGCTAGGACGCTGGGATGGAGGCAGAGAAAAGAGTGTCCCTACATCCGTCTTGAGAGGGACACAAATGTAAGATCTGTAAAGATATTCAAAGTATATTGATCTGTAGGCTCTTCAGGTTTTGTAAAATATTCAAAATGATGTAGCTGTATCATGTAAGTCTAAATAGTCTTGATTTGAGTACTCTGAAATCTTTGTCTAATCCATCCTGGAATTTGCATGCTGAGGGCATCATCAATAGAAAAAACAATTCTCATTAAAAGAAGAATAATTGTATGCGTTTTTTTTGCTTTTTTGCAGTGACACAAACATATTCAGTCACAAATTACGTAACACAGATATTTTCTAAATAGTGTATCAGTTTTGAGGCGGTATATTTCTATAATCATGTGTTTCATAAAATCTTATTGGAAATATATATACAATAAAAAACAGTATAAATGCCATCTCTATCCACTCCCCTCCTGTGCCATCTACCCTTTCCCATCTCAGCAGGACTTGAAGAGCAATCGCCCAGAACACAAATGAGAGAGCTCCTCCTTTGTGCAGGTAAAGGACCCACAGAACCAAGATCACTTCATTTTAATAATTCAGTTTGTGTTGAATAATGGAATATGCATAAGCTCCTAACAAGAGAGAAATGGATGAGCCTCCTGCCCAGGTCTTCCCATGTGACGCTGGATGTGTTTTCTACACATCACGGGATCCTTTAGAGATATCAAAGCACATGGCAACAGCGAAGCCCCCCCTGTGGGTGCTTGATAGCAGGCTGATAGAAGGTGTCCTATCTCGTCCCCACAACAGATGAACTCAAACAAACAGCGCGGTGTGAAAGCTACTCATTCTAACTCGGTATAACAATATAGATTGACTCTCGCGATATGCAAATGTGCAACATGTTTGCACTATTCACTCGAAGAGATTATTGAAATGTTTTACAGTGCCTGTATGGTTCACTGCACATTTAAGCAGCGGAAAATCGATTGCATTTAAATTGGGTTTCAGGAGAGCATAGGGCAGATTTCTGATGGATACATATAAACACAGACTTGATAAGGATAAAGCTCTGTAGATGCGGGACTAAAGCACTGTAGTACAAATGATATTCCGTATGTTAATACTCTTTCCATTCCACAACCAAAAACTCTACCAGACTCCCATTCATCACTTTGGCATGCTTAGTCACGACGCAACAACAACAAATGTAGATATGGAAACCAAGACCATTTCAGTCAAGCCGAGTAAGAACATAGAGAGAATGAACATGTGACCCAATTGTTATTAGCATGCATCTTTGTTTAGATATCTACGACGCGGGCATCATGAACTCACAGGTGTGGTTCTTTCCAGAAGTCCTACCCTGTCCCCGGTGGACATGCCCATTCCAGGTAAGTGGGCCCAGAGGGAGCGCTGTGCACGAGCCGGGCAGTGCAGGAGGGGAGCAGGCAGAGGGGCCTCGTCACTGGGGCCTGGAGCTGAACAAGGCAGCCTCAGGGACCTGCAGTCTCCCTGATGGATGGTGGACCACATCCCACCACCGCTGTGTTGCTCTCTCCCCATGCTTCACCATGTTTCCCCCATCTACGGTGCTGTACGTTTTCGGTCTTGACAAGAAATCACATTGAAATCCTAATTTTAGTGAGAGAGAGAGAGAGAGAGGGGGGGGGAGAGAGATAGACAGAGAGAGAGAGAGAGAGAGAGAGAAAGAGAGAGGGGGGGAGAGAGATAGAGAGAGAAAAGAGTGAACAGAGACATTTAGAGAAACCAAGAGAAGAGACAGAGAAACATATTGTAGAGACCTGCTGCAGTAATGCACGTCTCTCATGTGACACGTCCTTTGTGCCAATTCACATCTGGAGAAGAAAGGGTGGATGTGCTATACTGAGCGGGGGCACGTTAGCTACAGTTAACCTTGTTCTCTATAAGCGTCATTGTAATCCTGGATTCTAGGCATTCAATACTGTATTGCTTTTCTAGGCATAAAGAACGAAGACAGAAATGACCGCAAAATAATAAATGACTAGTCTGGGTTACTAAGGAACAAGGATGTGAGTGGAAAGTGGACTGAGAGCCCATCAGAGCTGTAATCAACCTGAAGGAGATTGGCTTTCTCAGTTGTACAGACCTGACCCTGGAATGAGACAGTTCTGGCCAATCCTGCATCATGTTGACAGTCACACAACAATGTCAGACATTTCACTGACTTTAGATTAGCATGTGGTATTTCAATTTCAATGATGAATCAACATGACATTGTAGTTAATGAAACACTGTATTTTCAACAATTTCTGCTCAAAATATTTGACATCAAACCTTCTGATTCTCATTTTCTCGACAACCTGTGTTGAATGAAAGAGGACGGCATCAAAGTAACTGGAGAGGAGTAGACACTGGTATATTTTCAATCCATTTTTAGTATTCGAAAAAGACAAAAGCACACCGTTGAATAAAACAACCCATTCACAGACCACAGTTATTACAAAACGTCTGGGCTCGCCGAGATAATATTGGCACTGTGCTGTGAGATATGTGCATTAGAATTGCAGTGTGCTGCCATTGGTGAGCTCTGTGTATGCAAAGTGTATGTGAGACTCATATGATAAACAACCAACAACAACCTCACAGTGGGCCTCTCCATAAACAGGAGTGAAGCAGTGAGTGCAACATTTGAGATGCAAATGCAGCCGCCACCAATCTAATTCTTATGCTTATGGATGCAGCTACAAGTAGTGAAGTATTCCCCCTGCTTACATAATTGTTGCATTGTTTAAGCAAAGTAAAAACAAAAAGCTCTGCAGTTTTTCTCCAGCAGGAGAACTTGCAAAGTCACTTTGGAATTTGTGGGATACAAGCTTGTACTTAAATATTTTTAAATCTATACACGGGTATTACATTTCAAAATTCCTCTTTCACATAATAATTGCAGCTGTTCCCTTAGTAACTGTTGCTGTCTGGCATTGTACTGCCTATATATACATTTACATATACATTTATTTATTCATGTATTTATTTATTTATACATACATATACATCAGGAGGTTCAGATGTACACAGGTGAATTATGCATGGGGAACAAGCTGCGTAACTTCTTTACCTGGATCTGAAGGCCTTAAAGGGTTGAAGGTGCTTCTAAAGACTTGCTGAAGAGTCTTTTCATTATTTCTAAGTCATTCTTTGGCTTGTACCAGACGGATAATGGGCAAGATTCTGTGCATTGAAAAATCTCAATCAACATGCAGTCAGTTCTTTGTGGTGACTTGTGGTCGGGGTTGATGAAGAAAGTGTTTTGTCCGTCTCTTCATAAACGGAGTGACTAAGTTCAGTTGAGTTCTGGATTTCAATAAGTATATCTGCAGATTGGAAGAGAAAATCAGACCTCTGACAATAAAACAACAACATCAGGCTTAGGTCTCAATCATGTCTCTCTCAGCTCTGAAGGCCGGAGGACCATCTTTTATAGGGTACAAGAATGTAAACATAGATAGTGACAGTCAGGCAGTAATGATGTTACAACAGTCTCAGAGAAAGAGATTCACTGCTCCCAACACATGACAACTCTCAGACCAGAGAGTTCATTGGTGGAGCTCTCCTTGTCATGACAAGGAACGTTTAGCCAGTACTTTCTCCTGACCCCGAACATCTATTAACCCTGACACATAGACACAATCTACTCTTATTAATAGCAAGCTTACATGAGAACACACTAACTAGTATCCAATGACTAGTTCTATTGATTAGTGAATAATGTAAGCACACAGGAAATCCCAATTTCTTCCACATGGTAATACACACACTGTTTACTGGCAATTGTCTAATTGTGTTCATACACTCAGCAGAAGGGTCTGCTACATTATAACAGGACACATAGATGAGCTGCTGACGGTCAAAGCAGCATAATAACTAAACAGAGACTATATACCGGGAGTCAAAATGTACTTCACAAAAATACTTTCATTTCTCAATGGCACTTGATTGAAATGTAACCGACCATGACCTGGTACAAAAAAAGATGATAAGAAATAGGATTTTCTCATAACTTGCTATGAGGAGATCACATTGCCAGGCCTCAGAAAATCTAATCAGAGCTTGACAGTGCGGGGAAAAATCTAGAAGTTAATTCATCAAAGCTACTGACCCAAATAAATTAACCAGTGGTCCAGAGTAACCAAGTAAGCGTAAACTTTTAAATATTAGCAAGGGCAGCGTCTACTAAATGAGTAGGCACAAGAGGGTACACAACATAAGAGTATTAAAGTTAATAAACAAAAGTATATTTATGACTAGGGGGGCATTGTGACTTTCGAACTACACTGTAAAGTAAGCAATTACAGTCATGCAGCTGAAACATTCTACTGACGCTGAACGGCAGTGAGAGGGAGAGAATGGAATTAAATTACTGAGCTGTTTAGCCGTATGTGCTGCATTGAATCACATTCATCTTCATTTCAAACAAATGGCACCTGTCTAAAAAGTTGATAATCATAATTCTTATCAATCATCAAAGATATATCAATCCCTTCATGCATATCATTCTAAAAATTCAATTAAAACAAGTAAAGGATGGTGTATAAAAATTGCAACAAGGTATTTTACAGAATACCAACCACCGAAGCATGATTGACTAAAATGGCCCTTTTCTCCCTTTTCTCCCTTTCTACCTTCCCCTCTCTCTCTCTCTCTCTCTCTCTCACTCTCTCTCTCTCTCTCTCTCTCTCTCTCTCTCTCCCTGTCTGTTAAACGATGACCTTGGCTTGTCTGTCTTCCAGGCTGTTGTCTGATCTATGTAATCTGAAAGATCATTATTAAAGAGCTCGGTAGCTCCTTCGCTGTAACACTTTGCCATTCATCACATCACGACTTAATTGGATTGCTAATTGATGTGTAAAAACCCATGTAATTGCACTAAAATGCTACCAATCTGCTAGCATGCTACAAAGGGAATCTAGATGCACTGGAGCTGTCAAACATCCAAGTTGTCACATGGTCAAATTTGGCCTTTTAGAATACATGCTCCAGCAACTTTCAAAGAGGAACCTTTACCAGCGGTTCTGCAATATGCCCTGCAGGGCAGAAAGAAAGACAGACCAAGCCATTCACATCTCCTTCAAACCACACAATTATGTTTATTGATAACAGCATAACAGTAGTTGGTCAGTCAATAGTTTTCCCACACTAGACATTCTGCATCCTGTTGAATGCACTACAAAATGGTAATCAAATACTAATGAAAGCTGATGCGATTCAGGAGGAGCTCATGCCATGATGTGGATTGACTTGGATCTGGACACAAAGTCCTGATTATACTGTACTTGTGTATCAACAGTGCTCCAGGCATTGGATTTAGACCCTCGAAATAGACCCTCGTGCCAGACACGTTTTAACCACGGGGTTCTGGCCCATGCTCTCTGTGAATTACATCAGTTTACTGATAGGCATAGACTTGAAATTAACATGGTTGGTTAACCACGTAATGGACTACAATGAGACGCCAATCAGACTTGGACTACAGAATCATTGATGTGGTAGATAAAAATAAATCTAATCTTAATTAAGCCAAGTCCCTTCATTGCGATCATTAGCGTGTTCCCACGGCGCCAGAGGACCACCGCTGAATTTGCTTTGTTTCTCCCCCTGGAGCTTCTGTAAAAAAAACAAGCTGCACATTTGGCTCCAAAAGAACGAATCGAACAGGTAATGATGACAGATTTGAACTTCAGATCTCTTTTCGAGGCTCGCGCCAAGCCGTGAGAGAACACCAGAGAGATGGCAGCGTATGTGTATGTACGGCAGCGCACTGGCGTAGCTCTGGGACTCTTTTAGATTTGTAGTACCTCTACATGACACCACCTCAAACACATGAAAGACTATTTTCATGCTCCTGCTTGTGGGTAAAGTGGGAAGATCTCCATGGTGTCTTATCGCTCAGACAGAAGTTTGTGGAAGATAGCTAAGTGTTTCATTATGTATGCCTTCTGTCAGCTTGCAGGCACGGCAGGCCTTGTGTGTAGCTGCCATGTCATGCTCATGGGGGTGGCATGCATGTGACACGCCTGGCACTGCAACAAACATAGCACCTGTTGTTGGTAGTGTAACAAACAAGCAGCACGCTGGTTCTTCTTCAAGTTGAATATGCCTCGCGCAACCATCTCCCAGCCATGTTCCTGAAACAGGAAATATTTGGAAATGTGGTGCTAACCGTGGTGTGGTGCGTGGGTGTAATACAATACGGGGGAGACAGACAGACAGACAGACAGACAGCAGACAGACGACGACAGACAGACAGACAGACGACAGACAGACAGACAGACAGACAGACAGACAGACAGACAGACAGACAGACAGACAGACAGACAGACACAGACAGACAGACAGACAGACAGACGACGACAGATTGTGCGGATGTTGTACAAATGTCAACAGTGGCCACCATCTCCAATCCACCGAAAATCATATAATCAAATATTTGCTGTGGCAGTGGATTTATTTTTACCGTATAAGTTCTCTCCAGTAGCCTTGAGCCAGTGTCAGTGTTAACAAGGCAGGCAAACTGCAGACACTATGCTGACTGTCCGATGTGGCTTATATGCATCGAAAAGTCAACCTGAGATGTCAAAGCTGTGCTATCTCTCTGCATCTCTCTCTCCCTCTCTCTCTCTCTCTCTCTCTCTCCCTCTCTCTCTCTCTCTCTCTCTCTCTCTCTCTCTCTCTCACACACACACACACGGTCTCCCTCACTTTCTCTCTCTTTTTCTCTCTTCCTCTTCCTTGCACTTATCTCAGGCGGACAATGGTTTGTGCACATTACCAAGGTTCCACCTACTAATTAGCGTGAGGTAGCCAGCTCTTTGATCTGTCTCCTCACGTTTTGTACGTTGCCAGTGTGCCTTTGAAGGAGAGCAGCAACCACAAAGCTGCTTTCAACTACCCAGGTTCCTGTGGCTCTCACCAGGCGTCGGGGCTTAACACACGCCAGGCCTCTGAGGGAAAATGGCTGCCATGGCATGCAGAGGGTAGGCGGGGGTGGTGAGGAGGGACTGATGAAAAGCTTGGAGGGAAGGGGCTGAATGCACCTGGTATTCAGGCCCTGACATACTCTGGTGATGTCATAGGTGGTGGGTGTTAGACTGATGATAACATACTGACTGACCCTCATCGACACGACACCCGTTGTCTGAAGATCCACTGACTGACATTAGCAGCCTGTTCAGCCTAATGTGTCTGTTGCCATGGCAATCCATGGCTTTTCCAAAAATACTTGTGATTAATATCTTACAGTTGAGGGAAATGGGGGCCTTGATTTTAATCTGTTGTGAAAGTGCTATTACAGGTTAAAGAATAATTAGAATACTTTATTTGGATAGTAGAGGAATGCCCACTCCAACAATCACTTACACTCAATTTTAGACAGTTTATTTGACACTGCACAATTAAGACATATTGGATATGATGAAAATACATGAATATATAGCCTACATGACTGACCCTTAAAAAGTTTTTAAAAGTCTTAAACCAGACGCGACTGTGGTCTTAAAAGCAGCAGGATAATATCTAATTCACCCAGCTTCTTTTGACACTACATTATTCCTATTATAATGCAAGTGTGGTGTTCCCTATAGGTCCAGTGTGTGCCATGTGACGGATGAAAGGGAATACAACTTATTATCTTTCTCTTGTTTAAGCAAAGGCACATTGTAAGCAGCACAAATGGTGAACTGTGCCATTTGCAATGCAGTTTCACCCTGAGGGAAATTCGCTGGTGGATGACATTGAAGTTGAAAGTGCACAGTGACACTGCTCCATCCTTCCATAAATCATCCTTCTGAATTCCCCCTTCTGTCTTGCCTGGATCTGACTGCAAATAAAAGCCTTTTGTTGGTGCACTGCACTGGTTGCTCTGTGATAGACGTAATTTCATTATGATACGGGAGCCACACGGTGGAAATGTAAACACAATCTGTGCCCATTGGAAATGGTGCATCGATTGTGTCTGTAAGAATGTGTTTTTCCACAGTTGAATAGTAATTCTGCTTTGTAAGCTCTTTTGAGATGATGGCATTCACAATAGGAGTTGCGTGTTCGCTCTGCTGTAAAATCAAAGCAGATTAAACTCAATTCAGACGGAGACAAGAGTGAGATTATGTGTGCGTATGTGCAGTTATGTGTGTGAGAGAGAGTGCATCATTTGGATGGTGTCAGATGCCAAAGACAAAAGGTCATAGTGGTTTGTGCATGCTTGCATTGTCCTAAAGGCAAGCAGTAGGTAAAATGATTTGCTTGATTCACAAATTTCTATGATTACAGTCATAAAATGTATCAAATTGCATAGTACCAACTTCTAGAACCAGGCATCCTTCTATAAGTCTTGGTGTAGACTTATTTTGATTGAGGCTCATTTATTCCTTTACATAAACCACTGTAACTGATTGTGTGGTCAGGTCCATGCACTCAGTCTCAGTGATTGTCTTGCACTGTCACCAAATTCCGTAGCTTGAAAGCACATTCCAAGGACCACTTGCAAATTGAATCTGGTTCACCCTGTGATACCAGTGCATGTTAAATCTGCAGTAGTCATAGCAATAACAATAACAAAGGTACATAATTAAGGTTTCATTTCCTCTCTTTCCATTCTAATTGCAGTCCCAAGCCAGAAATCTCTATTAGCACGTTTCTCAATAGGAGAAAAACTCATTAATTGTAGACAATGAGGATTATGTTTATGTAACATCAGCTTTAATCTCTGAGCAGGAAGTGGATTGGTCCTACAGTAGTACTGATGAGCTTCGAGCATTCTCATCTCCACCACTACCTCACGGATGTTAGCAGAGTAAAACGTGCTCAAGAACAAACATGGATTGTACTTGGCATTTGTTCCATATGATGTATTTTGTTTAGATTTATTATGCAAAGCATTAAAGCTACACTCACTCAGAGGAGTACATACAGCATTGGCTGCTAACATTTCTGTTCTGATCTGCTTGTGAGAATGCACAAAAACATTCTGTTGTTCTTTTGGAGATGAAGTCTTTCTCAACTGTATCCTAAATAAGACTAAGGTGTCATTATGTCACCGTAATATACAGACAGACAGACAGACAGACAGACAGACAGACAGACAGACAGACAGACAGACAGACAGACAGACAGACACACACACACACACACACACACACACACACACACACATATAGAATGTGCTTACACACGTGTAACCAATCTGCTTGGAGCAGGAGGTGCCTCTGGAGACAAATGTTGCCTCATATCCCAGAGGAAAACCATTTTTTTATCCCAAGTTTTGCTTTCAGATCGTTTCTCAAATTAAATAAGTGGGTGCAGTGATACTAGCTGCTGTGGAAAAAAGGGTGCAAGATTAATCATGCAAACTCTATTACCTTGATGGGGATTAATGTAACAGGGGAGCATGACATGATAAATGGTGACGTGAAAGATGGCCAAAATATATATATGCAAAAGTACTAAAAAAGCGCGAGGAAAAAAAGCAACCGTGACAAAACAAGTCAGCAGATCCTGTGGGTGTCCCTGCGTTCCCCCGGGAGTTACTTCTTCTTCATTTATTTACAGCTGTCTGAAGGAGAGCGGCAACATAAACAACTGCTGCTCTCCTGTGAAAGGGCTGCGCCTCGGTCAGGCCTCTCCTAACGATTATGAAACACATGATGAAGCTCCCGCAAACACTCGACTGGGCCTGACGGTGTGTCGCTGGCCTTTCATTTCCCTCCGACATTTTTGCACACTCAGCCTTCCCGAGCGTCCCATCACAAATGGAAAGTTTCACTTTCCTTTCTCTTTTACGCAGCCTCCCGGGCATCTGCCAGACATTAACTAGCCAATGAGGGATGGGGCGGTAGCCTCATTAGACTGGACAGTTGAGAAATACATATGTCTGTGCAGTTCTGCTTCTTATTGCAATTACGAATTGTTTAAAACCCCCTCAAAAAAATCCCGTCAGGCGCTCGTGAAAGCTGTGTGACAGTACGTGAGAAGGAGCAAGCGCACTGTGCTGCGCGACACACGGCAAGGAAGAAACTTGCACAAAACCAATATATGACAGCATGTTAGGGCTACCTTTTGGATACTAGTCAGTCACTCCCACTCTCCCACACAGAGCATGGTGGCAACAGTGAGAGCCTTTGAGCAAAGTCAAATAATAAAACATTTATTGGAAAGTTACTCATGGGAAGCATATTCTGACCTTGGTTCCGCTGACTAGTTGCCTCTTCATGCCCACCAAAAACTGCTCGTCTACCCAGAGAGAGAGACACACACAGCTTCAAACAGACATTTGTTCCATTGCCTGAGGGGGAAAACACTGTTTCCAAACAATAGCTCTTTCCCACCAGAACACTTTCCACAATGGTTATACATTCAAAATATAAAATTGATATTCTGTGCATCAAGTCGCTGGGAATTCAAACATGCATCACTCAGTGATCTTGGAGGAGGCGTTTGAGCACTGAATGGGTTGAGTTCAAGAAGGGGGCTGTGGAAACAGATGGTATATGAGGTGTTAGCATTGTAATGATAGGTGAAATATGACCCCCCAACCACTAGGTGGATGTTTGGATAAATAGAGCATTTCATTTCCTTCTTCCATTGTTGAAAGAAGAATCAGGCAATGGAGTTGCATGACACATTTATGACAGAAGCACTGCGTGACAGATTTTTGGATTGCACTACCCGCCTACGCTGTACTAGAACACACGGTCAGATCTTTCCATGGCAGTGTAACGATCCAAAGGTTCATGTTTCTGGGCAAATCAACAATTGAAGCAACGTATTCCATGTTGTGTTCTTACTGTCTCACAGGTTTTAGAGGGTTATAAAGGGTTCTGTTCAGAGACCAGTGCAAGCTCAGTGTTACATAAAGCAGCATGACTGGGAGATGATCCCCTGTATGACCCTGGCAAGGTGGCACAAATCACCGTTCTGACATCTTCACTGAGGACTTTGCCACAAGAACTGGGTGGGGGAGAGAAATTAGGTCGGGCCAGGTTTTATCAAGAGGAACGGAAGCGCTGACGCGGAAAAAAGAGAAACCTATTCTGGTAGACAGTGGCTGGACAGAAAATGACAGAAAAACAAATGAATGCTCCTCAGAGAGCGAGACAGGAAGAGAGAAAATAAAATAAACGGATGGTGGGAGGGAGGGACAGTCAGATATGACAACGTGTCCCTTCAGGTCCCTAAACTCACCTTTGACATTCTAACTTTGTTTACCTCTCGGCCTGTGTCTGCACTCCCTCAGCTGCAGGAGTGGACAGATGTGAGGTGAAGCAGTAAAATAGGGGCATATCGATCCTTCCTGCTCATGCTGGGGGCTTAGTGATCTGTAAACATCCAATGTGTAGTGGATGAGTGCCTGGTGACTGAACAGCACAGGTCGCAAGGCAATGGTTGTCCGACTCCAAACGATAGGCACTGTTGTTCGTCTGCGCCTATAATTTGTGTAAACGTGCACATTTTGTATATTTACATTTACATTACATTTCAGATAGGATTCACTGTGTGGGATTAATGTATATGTTCTATGGAATGACTATAAACACTGTAATGTGTGTTCTCATGCTATTTGGCCGTTCTGAGGGGCGTCAGGCAGAGCTACCAGAACACTATGGCTTAGTAGTAAAGAGGGCTGCATCATGCCATCATTCACAAATGTACTGTACATGCTCTTTCATAAACAATCCATTCCTGTTTCGCTAAAACCTACATGAACAGTGACGTAAAAAGGGAACTTTGGGAATATGTGAGATCCAAAACCTCCTTTTCCCAAACTTGAAGACTGATAATTGTTTTGTACAATGATCAGTCTTCAAGTTTGGCTCACATATCTTAACCAGTGATAGCTTGTCTTTTGGGATTGCTTTATAATTTTTTCAGACCAGCAATCCTCAACATAATATACCTCTCTGACATTTCTTCTAGATCATTCTTTTTTTAAATGTAGATTTTCATGACAGGCCAACCTGTATGTGGAACACAGAATAGCATAACAGGCAGCACCTGATGTTTCATGAAACATTCAGAAAGTAGAAGAAATATCACATTCCTCATGGAACGCAGGACATCGTATCAGAAATATGTGGACCGACACGTCACTTTTTCAAGTCCATTCATGTTCAGCTTTTCCACTGTAGAGTTAAAGATGAAAAGATCAGGAGCTTTACTTGAAATGTGTTTATTTTTATCTGTTAAAAAATACGGTCTGATCTGGTATTTCAAGTTTATTTGTTGTTTTAGATAAAACATTTTATCATCAGTTGCTCGTCCATGCAAGTAAATAAGTGTTTGTACAGTGTTGTTGATTGCATGTACTGTGCAGAGCAACCTTGTCCTCTATGATTAGCCGACCGTAGGGACGAGTCGATGGTTTATGTACCATTTGAGAGAGAGGGGAGGTTGCTTTCCCTCCTCTGCATAGTCAAGACTTATTTCCTTCTTTAAACCTCTCTACAGCGCTCCAGTGGGTAGAGGCTTCTGGGCACTGTAGAGGCCTCACCTAATCAGATTATACATGCTTTAATCCCTTTATTTATTTTCCAGATGAAATTCTGTGCTGCTAAGGTCTGAGGATCGATCCTCAAGGCATTGCGACTTAGTGCTAGTATCTGGCTTGCATGCGTGAAACTTACTTTTCCTATTGATTGATTTTTTTCCTAAGTCAAAACTTAAAAGGTGATACATAAGTCGCTTTTTTGAGACTGTATTTGGCCCTCACTGTGTTTGAACCTCACACAACTTCAGAACAAGTCGTGTGCTGTGCTCTTCCAGGTTTCCCATCCCCCCCACCGCCCTTTAGAGCACGTCTGAAGAGAGTATATCAACAAATGACCAGAATCTCCCTGAAGAGAAAATTACCAGTGGTCATACAATACTCTTGACACTCTCATAATTGTCTTCAGCATAATGTTAAATCACACCAACCTGCGGCTGAGCTTTCATTTCCGACGAATCGAAAGTTCAATTAAAAAATAATTTTTGATTAATTACTGTTTCTTAATATCATTGGGGTGAAGTCCTCTGCCCAGTGTGGCCATCAATTTGGCCTCGGATAGAAGTTTTAATTTCAAACCCTTCCATTTCATGTTCTTGTCAGCAAGGAGTGTGTGATCATTACTCAGTCACTTGAAGCTCTCACCATCATTTCCTCTGAAGAGTCTGAGCCGGCAGCACATAATGGCCCTTGTCTCCGCTCCTCAGCCTCCGATCTGCCTGATTATGTCATCCATCCCACCAGACAAATGCCAGTCTGCTTTCTCTGCCTCACAATTAACTAAATGCCCTTATTTGAGGAGGAGGGCATCTCAGACTGAGCGCTGAGGTGGCATGAATGCCTGGCTGAGCTAAAGTCATTGATCACTCTCCTATAAAAGGATTGTCACTCGACAATTGAGGCTCACCCCATCCTCCATGGGAAGGGCAGGCCAGCTTATTCTCAAGGCAGGGCTATTTTCCCAGAGTTCAAATATTGTTAACTCCACCCATTCATAATCTGAATAGCTACTGTAAAACCCAGTTTTAACGGTCCAGGGAATGTAAAACGTACTCACTAATTAATCCAGTGGAAAGGGCAGAGAGCACATGTCAGGAAATCAGACTGGGCAAGACTACTGTCTGGCTATAATGAGATAAGTCTCTGCTATCCACAACAGATCTCTGTTATTCATGACATGTCTCCAGGATGTCTTCTGTGAATGAACGGAGTAGAGAGATGGGTGACCATAAACAGCAGCCTGAACATTGATAACTGTGGTACACCACAGTCATAGTATTTTGAAGCCGAGGGTTACAGAGGTTAATACACTGCAGTGCGTTTGTGGAAGGAAGTGCGTCTCCACTCGAACGGTGTGTCTATCAGTTTAGGTTCTTGGTTTATAAGTACTAACCAGCTGTTTGGAGAGAGATCTGAACAAATACTACAAACAGTGGTACTAGCAAAGTGTCTCTGAGACATGAAGGTAAGGTGATGGAATTGATGGTAGAAAGGGAAAACACAGAGAACATACAGCCAACAGGTGTTCAATTAGGCAGATACTACAACACATCATAGACCCGCCAGCCACTGCTATTTAGGAAGGCTTACCATGTCAGGACTCCCAGAAGCCAGGCCTTGCTCAGCCAAAATGGTTTGTGTGACCCCTGAATTCACGTGTGAAGTTGCAAGTCAGCAGGTGTCTCGCTCGGGACCCAAAGACAAGCAGTGCCACGTGTGTAATTGTTTGGCCGAGCCGTTCGCAAATCAAAAATAGGCCTTAAAAGTTACACGTGCCGCATCATGGCCACAAACACTACCCTTTCATGCGAATGGGCACATACTCCAATTAAGTTGACGTTGAATCAACTAACCACCATCTCAATTATTAGCTGCATGACCTGCAGGAGCACCAGGTAACTGTAATTCCAGGGATGTCTGGAGTTGTCACATGACACAACTTGTGTGTGTCTCGATTATCTCGAGAGCTGGGCATTGTATGAAGTAACAAGTCAGCAGAGCTGCAATGCATTGCATTGTTTGGATAGCTGTTCCCGAAAGATAATAGGCCTGGAAATGTATACGTGTTGCATCCCACAGGCACTGCAACAAACACAGCAACACGACTCAGAAATTAACTACTGCATATCGAACATATTTCACAAGAAACAAACCAGCACAGATTTCACTCATTGAATATTTATTTCTCACATTGCCTCACATTGCATAACATAAAATAGGGGCAAAGAGTCAAGGATAGGTTTCCCGTCATATGAGGTGGCCATCAAGAAGGAAAAGTATTTTACCCATTATCACATAGCATTAGCTATCTAGCTGTATAGTGTGGCTTTCAGCAGTTAACGTTAGCTATCTGGTTAAAGTAAACTCAAAAGAAAACAATGTTGGTACAACAACATAAAAGATTTAGAGCATATCTTACACATGATGAACAAGTTCATACTGCATCCTTCTTTCATCTGAACCTGAATACAGATCAATACAAGCCCAATCTCAACAATCTCTCAGGGTTGTGTGCAAATTAAGTTTGTTCCAGTTGCTTCAGTCCAGCTATCGGGGGACATCAATTCTCATTTCCATTTTGACTCAAACACAAAATTGCTATTACAATTGAGCCCTTCGTCATAAACTAATTCAAGGTGCTGCTGCTCAGAGGTAAAACATTCAACATTTAGTATGGAGCAGGAGGCAAAAAATCTTGAAAATACATAACTAAATCTTAGTGCTGTCAAATAAATTAAAAGAATACATTGCAATTAATCATATGATTATCTGTAGCTAATCACATTAAAACGGTTTTATTACGTGCTTAAAAGCCCTAAGTCAACACATTTTCAACTAAAAGGTATGAATTGTTTGATTCTATGCTAATAATATCCCTTGGACCATTTTCTTCCACAACGTTTTGTTGGCTTGCTGTACAATTACCAATTTTGTTTGTAAGCTTGCTGCTAGTTCACTTCCATTTGACTTCTATGCAGACACTCTTCAAGATACCCTGATGTTGTCCTGCATCATAGCCTTTTCACTACTGCTGTCATCCACTGTGGGTTTTGCTTGCAACGGGATACTTGCTACTCAATTTACTTAAGTGATGGAAAAATCCACCCCTTTAAAGTACCACCTGTTGGTTGGCCAAGATAATTTGCATTGAGACCAAATAGCATATTTTGGTCCCAAGAGAGTTTGGGCATTAACATGTGGTTGGTTTAGATAATATGAAAACATATTATTATATTAAAGAAAGTATAAAAACATCTGACACATTACATACTGTAACACTATTATTATTGAGTAATAAAAAGGGGTGCTTCAAAAGCGAGACATGGAAAGCAGTGTTGTGGAGTTTATTTGAGACCACGACAAGTGGAATAAATGAATCTGGTGAAGTGTGAAGGAGCTCAACAATTGCTGAAATATGTGAAAATCACAGGAGCATGTGTAAAATGAGGTCAAGAGAAGGCACAGTCTTCAAGACTAAGCAAAACCAAGATTTTACAGGGATTCCTATAAGAGACCCCACCCTATCCAGATTAGTGAAACAATGTATGTGAATTTCTGTCTTTTAAAAAAAATCCAAATCAGAAAAAGATCCATATCTATCTATCTAGGACCTCTCCACAAGAGGAGCATCATTGTTAGATTCCCACAACCTCTGAGACAGGCTTTGTGTAGAGACACAAAGGTTGATTGATTGCCTCAAAATCTTTTTCGCCATCATGTCACAAGTGTTCCAGCCAAATAAGAGGCAACCTTCAGTTGAGTCACGACGGGCTCCAATAAACACTTGTCAAACAAGAGAGAAATAATGAAGTGCCCTTTAACAGCAAGAGCTCGAACCAATCTTATTTGCAATTCTTGCCAAATGTATGTTAAGTGTTAAAGTGTTAAATCCTGAAATGTTGAGTTATGACCATCGTGCTGAGCTGAGTATGGGTCTGACAAACTGTTGATCATTTGTCTTATTTGTGTAATAGTGTTGCTAGTTTGTCTGGTTTGACCCCTACATGTAGCTTATGATCTGTTTCCCTCAGGTCACTTAGAGACCGAGCACTTTGAGAAGATTGCAGGCTGATGTACTTCCCACCTGAACAAACTCCTTTACCGATTAACCACGTGAACAGAGACCTCTTTGTTCTGATTTAGTTCTCACCAAGGCCCTCAAGATCTTCATAGTCAAAGCCTTTTAGGTTGTTGAAGAGAAGCAGTAAAATTGGTGCTATGCTAATACAGCAACTACTTTTTCAGTCTTCCAATTAGTTTGGTTTCCGTGTCCTATGAGCTATGACTAGTTGAGTCTTGAAAGTAAGAACTTTTTTTAAGCAACCAAAATTGTGGTTGACCCCAGCAAAGGACCCCTCATTAATATCATTTCTGAAACTTCCACTCCATTTGCGGTGTCATATTTTACACAGAAATCCAAATCTTTGAACTGGAAATGACGACAGCTCCTTGTTAAGGAGATAAAGCCTCAGAGCGGTAAAGCAAACACTGTAGGTGTAATGACACTTTCAGCTTAAATAATGTTGAAATGCAGCGTGGGCAGAACACTCGACACCAAGGTAAACAACGACACTTATCTTGTCATTTGGAACCCAGTCCTACCTGTGACCCTTGTGTTCCTCCTGAACTCCATGAAGAGAAGCGCTGAGTCTCTAGTTATTACTTATAATAAGCACACTCTTCCTCTTTGTCTTTGGAAATGGTTACTTCTTAAATAGTTTATTTTCTCTTTAGACACAACAGTTAATCCATCATGCATTATGATGCATATTGCAACGATGCATCATAAACATATCTTGAATATTGTACAAAAATGCTTAATGCGCATTGACATTTTTTACAAGGTCATGAACGTACACTATTGAATTTGTAAACCCCCCCGGTTCTCAGGTGTGAGCACATACAGCCTTTTACCTGTACCTATCAGAACCTGGGAAGCGGGCAGCAGATGTCAGCTGTGTGGTGGTGAGCTGATCGAGCGTGCTATTGTGCAGGTCAAGGGTCCTTATAGCGCTATAGCGCTAGGTTTGTGTAGACAAGCATAACACAGTTTTCACCAGAGGACCCCATGAGGACTTGGTGGTGGATCGTAGCCTTGGTGTGAAGCTGCCATGACTCACTTCAGCCAGAGCTGGAGGTGAGGTGAGCTTGGAACATTGAAGAAGCTGCCAAGACCAAGGCCTGTGGGGATGGCCTGGATACATCACAATGTGACTCTATGAGGGAACGACACTAGGTTGAAGGCAATGTGGCGCTGCCGTGCTGTATGTGAACTACATCACATAATAAACACAAACTTTTACATTGACTGGAAGTACTGCATACACTCAAAGCCTTGCCGGACAAAAGGTTGAATTAGAATTTAACAATCAGTCATATAAGGGCACATTTGATGTTGTTCAGGGCCATGTACTAGATCCAACAAAATCCTAGGCATTGACAGTGTTGCTGCCTATCCTACATCCAGCGCCTTTGTTATTGCTTTGAGCAACATCACATGGGCACACTTGAAAATGCAAGTGTCGGTTCGGCAGATGAACCTCAAAATGTGACTCCTACAGAAGTAGCAAAAGCCATAAAGACTGAGATGAAGCCAAAGTTACTAACCCAGATTACAGAGAGTAAATGATATCTAACAGTGGACTTTTGTGCATCGCATCGTATCCGACCACATTTCAAAGTGGACCAGGAGCTTCATGGCCAAGCCAAGGATACACTGGCAGTTTGCCCAGAGAGAAGAAGTCCTTCTGGACCATGTTCAGACCCAGAACAAAAAGGAAACGAAACCCTTTCTCGGGCTATGCCCAGGATGTTTGTGCTCCCTTGGCAAAGGCCTCTTCCTCCACAAGAAATCCATTGTGTGTCTCTGTGCTGCTCAAAGGCCTAATCCCTTTGCGACACAAAAAGTAGGTTGTTTACAAGTCGATTTTCACATGAGGGAGCAAAGGTGACTCTTGCTTGAGCTTTTGTACATTGTAAGCTCAAACTGTGTTGACAAAGTACATGATGTTTAAGCTCCCTCGTATTTATGGAAAATGAACATGAATACAAAGAATCTGGACAAACCTTCTACGCCCTTTATATTCTTTATCGATCTGTGTAACATCAAACTGTTTCCCTTTTACATGTACAGTATTTTACATTGCTTTTGTGCAACCAGTGCTGGGGGTCTATATACTATGGCGCCTACAGTAGTGTAATTGATCGACGGTACAAGTAAATTGTCAGTTGGAGAGTTTGTCTTGAGAACTGTGAAGCCCTATTAAGTAAAAAATTACGTTTTTGTCATTTATGGTTGTGGAATGTAATGTTTTTTGAGATCTTTCTATTCCTTTGAGTTTTAATTCAATATCACCCCCACTTCAACAGAGATGTGTGTGGGCATGTATGGTCTTATTGATCCCTGCAACTGCTTTCTCTGCTCTTACTGGTGTCTTTGTCGACGTCTCGCAGGGAGCGTGCGGTTGCCATGGTGCCATATTTGAGAAAGAGAGAGAAAGGGCTCTCCAAACATTGACAATGTTGGGCAGAGACAAATTGCATCACGGGAAACACCCTAGGAGTCACTCCCATATTGATTTTTAATCCAGTCTGAACATTTGTTCAAGTAAAAAAGCTACTGTGAGTATTCTAGCTTTGGTTGAATGGTAAAAAACAAAACTGTAGCATGATTTGGTTTAGTAAAATGTGTGTCTGATTAATTGTAAGGTATTGTTACAAAAATGTATAGGCAATAAGTACTGTTGAGTTTAGTTTCACCAGAGGGCTGAGTGGGGGAGTAGTCAAGCTAACTGCAATGTGTCATGTACCTCTCTTCACACAGACACAGAAAGACAGAGAAAAAAACATGCACCGAGAGAAAATGTGTCACCTCTTCAGATTTCACACGTTCTGAAATAGAGGTGACAAACAGCAAGTGCCATTTCAGAGCTCGTGGATTGTGACAGGGTTTCTATCAGGCATGGCAGGTCTAATTAGAGGGCTAGAACAGTCAGGCTTGAAGAGAGCAGCACCTGAGCTGGAAGAGGTCAACGGTTCAACAAGACATCCACCAACACAGTTACAGCTTCACAGGAACTGTGAAAGTTTGTATATTGTCAGTGCATACTCACTCACTATGCACACAAGGTACTAATTTCTGAATGGAAACATTCTTGCATTTCTATTGTCAACCTTGTGCAATCCTATTGTAGAAGGATGAAGTAAACGTGAAATATGAAGTGTTCTCTGTATAGCCTTGCTATTGCAAAGTTTTCGATCAATTCCGTTGTGCGGGTATTCTTGCACTTTTCTTTTGTCGACCCAGCCTTTGCTTACCCACCTTCACCAACATGTTCATCTTTCTAACATGGTATCTAAAAAATGCAGTTCAACAATGGCAACAGTAGAACCTTTATGTCGTTTTCAAAATGGCTTCCTTTGAGTATGACTAAACCACCCTCATCTGAAGCCTTCACTTCTAGCCTGTGTCGTGGCCGTCGTCGGGCCAGGGTTGTGGCGCCCCTCCCTGCCACAGTAACTCAGGGCACGTGTCACTGTGCTCCTGTCTAAAGGATCGGCAGCTGGAAAAGGTCCACATGAGTCAACAGGCTCGTAACGCTGGGATTAGGACCCGAGGGACCGTGGTCAATCTGAGGGATGTAATGCCCCCTGCCCACGGCTCGTCCCCCTCCCTGTCCGCCCGCTCTCTGCGCACAACTGATATCTCTTAACCGGAGCCCCAGGCAAGGCCAGTTTACGTATATTCAACTAGACAGGCGAGCCAGGAGGAAAGAAGACCAATGACCCGGATGGATCTGCTCTGATGCAAGGACTGGGGAAAGAGAGGTATCAAACTTTCTTCTGCTTTTTTTCTGCTTCTGTTTGGTAGGGTTTCTCATACCATCTCTGCAGGAAGTGTTTATGCAGATTTTCAATGCATTTGGTTAAACATAAAAGTCCATTAAGAATATATTTACAACCTGTTTGCTTGAAACCTGATCAGAACAACAGATGCCCTCCAATTGATCTAGGTTAATTTTTAGCTAATTTTGTTCATTAGTAAAGTAAAGTTAATCTCAAAGAAAAACTTGTTGTGTATTGTCCTTTTAAGTCCCTCTGCTACCTCAGTGATTTTTCCACTCTTTCTCATTGGACAACTCTAATTCTCTCTCCTCAGCTACCCCTAAAACACTCAACTATGGGCAAACATCATATTACGATTTCATGAGTTCAAAGACAATACCAACAATTGAGTAAGTTTAGGGATCTTATTGGATAAATTATTATCCATCCAAATTATTATTAAATTATTAAATTATAGGGCTGGAAGCAAAGTTACACCTGATGCAGGGTGATGATGCTGGTAGCACAGTTACACCTGATGCAGGGTGATGATGCTGGTAGCACAGTTACACCTGATGCAGGGTGATGATGCCGGTAGCACAGTTACACCTGATGCAGGGTGATGATGCCGGTAGCACAGTTACACCTGATGCAGGGTGATGATGCTGGTAGCACAGTTACACCTGATGCAGGGTGATGATGCTGGTAGCACAGTTACACCTGATGCAGGGTGATGATGCTGGTAGCACAGTTACACCTGATGCAGGGTGATGATGCTGGTAGCACAGTTACACCTGATGCAGGGTGATGATGCTGGTAGCACAGTTACACCTGATGCAGGGTGATGATGCTGGTAGCACAGTTATACCTGATGCAGGGTGATGATGCTGGTAGCACAGTTACACCTGATGCAGGGTGATGATGCTGGTAGCACAGTTACACCTGATGCAGGGTGATGATGCTGGTAGCAAAGCCAAGCCCTGTTGTAAGAACATGAACACAAAGACAGGTGAATCTGAGTTGTGTATAAACAAAGAAACATTTGCAGTATTATGTATTTAGTGCAAACACAAATTGACATATTTGATTAAAATATTTATGGATTCTGAAATATGATGGTTTCCATTCTGTGATCAAAATCAAATCGCAGAGATTGTGTCGAGGAAACGTTTTTGGTATTTTGGCAGGAGTTGAAAGCTCCTTTGTCATCTGACAGCTCATTCATACAACATCAAAACTGTCATGGCCCCTGCTCACTCCCATGACAAAATAGTTTACGAGCTATTAAAAGAACTAAAGTGAATAACTTTGTTGTTACAGGCTTCACTCACACAGCCTACATACTCTCATAATCTCAGGATTCTCAGCCCAGTAAGGTTTAGTGGTGGAGATGGTGGGGATTCCAAAATCTGGCCATGCAATTAATAAATCCAGCACCTTCTTCAAGAAAGAGCTCTGTCTCTGTGGAGACTCTGGACTGGGAGAGCGGGGCTCAGTGCAGCCGAGCGTCAAGAGGGAATGGCTGGATAGGAAAGTTTGCTCCACTAGGTTTGATGGACTTTGAGTCTTATCAGTAGCTCTCAGTCCCCCAGCCGTCATCCAGTACCGAGGGTCCATACGACTGGGAGGTCCAGGGCCTCGAGAGGAAGGCTGGCCAATGGCAAGTCCAACAAGGGGCGTTCTGCTGGCTGATGTCACAAAGCACCAGTCCCTATCATTATTCACATGCCATAAGTGGAGCCATGTGACTCCATGATCGAGGATCATCAAACCTGCTCAATTATGCCAAATAAACAATAAATACTGCTGGCTTTGTTTGTGTTAAGCCTGATCACACACAGTAAAAACAAGTTTAGAAGCATCAGTGTACTGTAGAACTTCATGGACTAGGATGTTAACAATGTAAACATAGAGTGATCATGAGTTTATCTCATTGCACTTGTATCTATCATGTAAATGTGCACTGGCATTGTCTTACTCTTTACATTAAGACCAGTCGAAATAATCTACTTGTGTTCCTTCCTTCACAATCATCCTTCATCCTTAATTCATCCTTCCTTAGAGTCATTCATTCTAAGTACAAATGCAGCAGAAATGTAGTCATTTATAAAGTGTCAATCTCGATTATTTTAACATGCAAAAAATATCACATAACGTTATTCTTATTATAGTAGTAGTAACTTATATATGACATGTAGGTGTCACATTTGTCATGACATTGCTTGTCAGTATACATTTCATCCCTATTTTTCACACTCCAGGGTTAGAACTCAGGGCAACCCTGACTCACGCATGCAACAACCACCTCTTATAAACACCACTTTATCAAGCTGCTACCTTATTGGTAGCGCTGGTGGACGGTACTTCAATTGAGGAGCATGTTCAACCAATTGAAGACAGTTACGCTCACTACCCCGTAACCTTTTCCATAGCGACCCCAGCTGGTGGAGCTGGATTCCATTCATTCACTCCATATTCTGTGAATAGTACTATGTAGAATATTAGGATAGATAATTATTAATACAGATACCTTGAAACTGGTGATTCCATTTCAACCGTAACCATTAGCACTGCACTGATGTTTTAGGGGAACAACACTCGTTTGATGGTGCATTCAACTTCAATCCCTAAATATTAACAAAAGGCTCTGTAACCTCACGACCAAAATATCAGTGATATAAGTCAGTTAAAGTCAAGGGAAATACAGTCTTGACCTATGACACCTTTTCATAATGGCATGATAGAGTAATTAAAATGAAATTAATCACAATCTCGTTTTGTCTTTAATCTCTGTCTGTCTTTTCTCGGCCTGTTCGATAGATGAATAGGTCTTGGCAAGCGTGTGATCTCCTACTGCAAGTGTTATAAACTTCACAAATCCACTTTCAAGAGATGAAAAAGAAATGAAGACATAAACAATGAGAAGATGTGTGAGGGCTTAGCTGCTCGACAAGGACTGATTGAAATTGACCCGCAGATCACCGTTTAGATCTCCGACATTGAAGAAACTGAGAGCTATCCTCTGGTTTTTAATTCAAGTGGCTCTCGTGTGGTTAGCAGGGGTGGGATTTGACCCAGAACATCCCAATATGATTGACAGAAACGAACGAGGAGGCGTGGATATGTGCTGTCAATCAATAAGGTAAACTGGGGGAAAGATGGCAGATCATCTCCTGGAAATGTAAAAGTACAAATGAAAAAGAAAATTCAGGAAGTGAAAAGGAAATGCAGCTCATAAACTAGGAATTATGATACATGTGAGAAGACGTGCGTTGTGCACTGAAGTGAACGTTTCTGTAACTTGTAGCACGATAATGCTTGTTCATCCAAAAGCACTCATCTGAAACAACATTGACATTTAGATGACGTAATAATACTAGTATCATTTAAATGCTGAGAGATGTAGAGATGCACTGATGTACGCCGTCTGAAGCGTTTTGTGGTGACGAACATGTTTTGTTGTCTGTCCCTGTCAGTGCTTCCTGTCCTCTCTCATTTGGTTTCCTTCCATTTGTTAAGTATGCAAATGTTATTCATACATACACATGTAATTAAGAACCAAACACTTCACAATTCATAGGTTCCAAAGC
>CAEFZP010002235.1:0-27500 GCA_903064625.1 Mallotus villosus
GAAAGAGAGGAGAGAGAGAGAAATATAGAAAAGAGAGCGGGAAGAGCGACTATCTCTCTCTCCCTTCTCTACCCTCTTCTCCCTCTCTCTCTCTCTCTCTCTCTTATCTCTCTCTCTCTCTATCTCTATCTCTCTCTCTCTACTGCTCCTCCTTCACAGCTACTGCTGTTTGGCCCACTCAAATCCCACTGTACTAGAGCACTCCCTCCAGAGAAGAGTAAGACAAACAACTATAGTATCCGAAAACACATTATAAAAAATAACCACACAAACTCATCAAACACAAAAAAACAAACCTCTAAACAAACAAACAAACATCTTAAGCTATAACCATCAGCCACATTTAGGTTTATGCACACTTCCACAGCTGCGTGACAGCTGTGTTGATTTAGAGTGACGGGATGGAAAAGTCATCTAGTGTACGTAATTACACTTCAAACCCTCTTCCCAGACCTCCCCCCCGCCATCCATGACCGTCAAAAGAAGACAAGCAAAGAAAGCGAGAAAAAAAGGAAGAAAGACAGAAAGAAAGAATGCGAGAAAAAAGAGCCCTCCATCCCTCCCTCCCTTACCCTCACTCCACCTCTTCCCTCCTCAATTGCTGTGTACCTCATAGGCAACATAGATCCGTTTAAATCTCTCTGACTTCTAGGGGGAGGTTGCATTGAGCCATTTTTTTTTTTTTCTCGGTTCAAAGGAGAGATAGGAGGGTTCTTTTTGGGGGGAAGAGGTGAAGCGGGGAGGGGAGAGAAATGAATTAAGAAGGGAAAAAAGGAATCCGCGGCCGAAAGGTTAAGGTGGGAGAAAGAAAAGGAAAGAAAGATTTAAGAAAGAAGAGAAATCTAAATGAGAACCGAACTCTAATTTCAAGTGGTCCCCTTCCCTCCCTCCCTCCCTCCTCCTCTTTCCCCTCCTATGCTCGTTACCTTCTCTCCTTTCCTTTCCTCCCAAATTCTCTTTTCAAATCTTTCTATTTTATTACCTATCACACGAGATCATGTGTTTGCTTTGTGATGGATTTTCTGTTGGTTTTAAATTTCTTTTCTTTTCTCTTACGTGTATTTTTGTCGTTGTCGTCGTCGTTCGTGGTCGTGTCGTGTTGTTGTTGTCACGGTGATGTGTATCTAGGTATGGCCAGAGCACAGTCATTTGCACTCAACAGTTTCAAAAGATACCGCTCGTAACCGCTCCAGCACCGGTTGCCCCTGCCAACGCAGTAGTCAACGGCCAACGACACCTTCCATCAGCTCCATATCCTGCCTCCTCCTCCTCCTCCTCCTCCTCATTCCCATCAGCCACTGCTTCCACTTTTCACTTCCTTGGCTATAGCAGGTCGCCCGTGACAACCCCTGGAGACACACCCACAGCCCCAGGGTACACTCCCCCTCACTGTCTTATTATTATTATTATTATTATTATTATTATTATTAATAAAGCTTCAAGGGATGTGTTCATAAGCTTGCTTTCAAAAGAGACTCTCTAAATCCACTTGATATTTGATGTGAGATGCGTAAGGACACTGGATATCCGTCGCTCTGATCGTTCTGATCGCTCTGATCTACGACGCTGAATGAATCCATCCCTTAAAGGTTTCTATACTTAGTCATAATTTCATTATATTTGACTTATGTTATTCATACAGTGTAAGTGTTTGTTACAGCCATCCCATCCCTAGACATCGCGAGCGAGAGGCAGGGCTGTGTGTGTACTGTGTTAGGGTAGTGTGTAGAACGTGTTAAGGTGTGGAAGGTGTTAAGGTGTTAAGGCAGAAGAGTCCACCAGTGATAGTGGAGCTGGGACAAACACTATAGAGTTAATGTGGTCAACACTATATAGGTAGTAGATAATAAACCATCTAGTCAAGCTCTCATTTAGCCTGATTGAGCCCAGAGCGAGGCTAAGTCTTCACAGTCATGTGACTCGTCCCTCATGTCATGTGACTCGTCCCTCATGTCATGTGACTCGCCCCTCATGTCGTCTGATTGGTTCCTCAGTTGTTTTCAGCTTCAGTTTGTCTCACTTCCTCTTTTGCCTCCATGTTGTTTTCTCCTGTCCCAGGGGTTCTGTCTCTCCCTGTCTCTTTACCTCCCCACTCATGACTGCCCCTCTCTCTGTCACACACACACACACTCCCTGTCTCTTTACCTCCCTCTTCATGACTGCCCCTCTCTCTGTCACACACACACACACAAGCGTGTGACTGCTCAGGTTCCCATTCTCCTGGTTGGTGTGTTGGTCACAACTACACCTGATCATCACTGCTCTGTCGAACATTTCAGAGTGTGTGTGTGTGTGTGTGTGATATTACCCCTGGCCTGACTGTCCAGCTACTCTCCCGTACTCATGGTGGAGGAGGGTGGGCTCACTGAAGGGTCTTTATAGAACACAGGTCACTGATGACATCACACATCTGTCCCCCTCGTGTTCCTGCTGGTCTCCTAGCACCCGCTCTCTCTGTGTCGCCCACTCACACAGCCTAGTTAGGTAGAGAGGTCACAAAACTGTCACTTTCCAGTGTGTAGATCTTGTCAAATGCAGGTAAGCGTGTGTGTGTGCTAGCTAACCTACTGCCACCTCTTCCATGTGTACCATGTGATGCTTTGAGCCATGTGTACATGTGATGCTATGAGCCATGTGTACATGTGATGCTATGAACCATGTGTACATGTGATGCTTGAGCCATGTGTACATGTGATGCTATGAACCATGTGTACATGTGATGCTTTGAGCCATGTGTACATGTGATGCTATGAACCATGTGTACATGTGATGCTATGAGCCATGTGATGCTTTGAGCCATGTGTACATGTGATGCTTTGAGCCATGTGTACATGTGATGCTATGAGCCATGTGTACATGTGATGCTATGAGCCATGTGTACATGTGATGCAATGAGCCATGTGTACATGTGATGCTATGAGCCATGTGTACATGTGATGCTATGAGCCATGTGTACATGTGATGCTATGAGCCATGTGTACATGTGATGCTATGAACCATGTGTACATGTGATGCTATGAGCCATGTGTACATGTGATGCACCTTATGAACCATGTATGACCTGTTCATGATGGTTTATAAGGACCATAAGGTATCCTCCTTCAAACACTCTCCTAATGCACCAATACAACTCATCGACGATCTGATTCTGCATATATATAATAATCTATCTGCATATACTGTATTATATATGTATGTTTATGTACATTTATGCATATATATGTGTATATACACAGACGTACATACATATTATTGATCGATTTATGTACTGTGGGTATATAAATGTTTTCATATATCTATGTATTATATATATGCTGTATAGTTACGTGTGTGTGTGCGTGCGAGCGTGTGTGGTGTGTGTGTTGGAGAGTCAGAGAGGCTGTGTGTGAATGTGTTGCTGAAACAGCAGATTTAGGAGAGCGTGCTGTACCCCCCCTCCCCCCTGCCCCCCCCCTCCCCCACCCGTTCCCCTCGCTCTGGCAGCTGGGTCGTGGGTGGTGGGTTGGGGGGATGCTAATTGGGCGGTGGCATGGGTTGACCCCCACCCTTGGCACTCTAACAAGCAACAAGCCTTGAACTCCACGGTGTTAGTTCAGAGCAGTTTAGAGGCTCTTCCCAAAGCAGCCCTATCGGTTATGATATGATGGAAAAGTATAGTAGATACATTTTCAGGTGAGGTGACTAGTCTAGTTGAATCTCATGTTTTAACTCTTCCTGTAAGCAGCTATGTCCTGGTGATCAGACAGTAACATTAGTCTGCACATGACGATCAACTGCTAAAACGCTATTTTAAAATTCTAGCATGTAGGGTTAAATTAGCTAGCTTGGCTAACACTGATTTGACTGGTAGGGTTAGCATAGCTAGTGGCTAACACTGGTTTAGCCAGTGGGGTTAGCATAGCTAACAGAAAACCCTGGTTTAGCCAGTGGGGTTAGCATAGCTAACAGAAAACCCTGGTTTAGCCGGTGGGGTTAGCATAGCTAACAGCAAACACTGGTTTAGCCAGTGGGGTTAGCAGAGCTAGCGGCTAACGCTGGTTTAGCCGGTGGGGTTAGCATAGCTAACAGAAAAACCCTGGTTTAGCCAGTGGGGTTAGCATAGCTAACAGCAAACCCTGGTTTAGCCGGTGGGGTTAGCATAGCTAGCGGCTAACGCTGGTTTCTGTGTTGAAGGTTGTCGCGGCTCAGAGGCCAGCCCTCACGGCTCCCCCACCCGTCCGGTGGCCCCCCAGGGTGGCTCCAGCGAGGAGATCTGGGTGCTGCGCAAGCCCGTGGCAGGTAAAGCTGCGCTGCGCCCCGACCCCTCAGCCCCTGACCCTTGACCCCTGCCATCCCTCCATCAGACCCGGTCTGAGAAGAGTCCGGGTTTCTCCTCGTGTGTCTAGGGCTGCAGTCATCTGCATGGGTCTCAAGTCTGCGTGTATCTGTCAGATAGTTCGCCTGTGTGTGTGTGCGTACATGCGCGTGTGTGTGTGTGTGTGTGAGAGAGAGGAAAGCGAGGGAAAGATGGCGAGGGAGAGAGAGAGAGAGAGATGGAGAGCGAGAGAGAGAGAGAGAGAGAGCGAGAGAGAGTGTCATCCGGTCTCTGTGTAGTGTAGTAGGTGTTGGGTCTGTCTGAGCCAGCTGTCCAGTGTGTGTGTCTGTTCAGTGTGTGTCTGTCTACAGTGTGTATTTGTCCTCTGGTCCATTCTCCTCATCCATCACTGTACAGCTCAGTACATCACATTGGAGAGGAAGGGCTGGACACACTGTACATCACGCTGGCCTTCTGCTCAAACTGTGTCATGTTTCCTGTGTGATTATGCATCCGTGTGTGTGTGTGTGCGTCTGTGTGTGTGTGTGTGCGTCTGTGTGTGTGTGTGTGTGTGTGTGTTGCAGGGGGAGACCGTAGTAGCCTGGGCAGTTCTGGCAGTGTGACCAGTGTGAGGTCATCGGGGAGTGGCCAGAGTGCTGGAAGCACTCACGCCCTGCATGCACAGGCTGAGGGGGTGAAGGTACTACACACACACACACACACATACACAGGCTGAGGGGGTGAAGGTACTA
The DNA here is from genome assembly GCA_903064625.1 of Mallotus villosus. Classification (NCBI taxonomy): domain Eukaryota; kingdom Metazoa; phylum Chordata; class Actinopteri; order Osmeriformes; family Salangidae; genus Mallotus; species Mallotus villosus. The sequence goes on from CAEFZP010002235.1 coordinate 5,047, forward strand.
CACACACACACACACACACACACACACACAGGCTGAGGGGGTGAAGGTACTACACACACACACACACACACACACACACACACACAGGCTGAGGGGGTGAAGGTACTACACACACACACACACAGGTTGAGGGGGTGAAGGTACTACACACACACACACACACACAAACACACAGGCTGAGGGGGTGAAGGTACGCACACACACGCACACACAGGCTGAGGGGGTGAAGGTACACAAACACACACACAGGCTGAGGACGTGAAGGTACTACACATATGGAAGCAAATCAGTGCCATCATGTTTTGAATTTTAAAAGGCATCGAATACTTAATATTGAAATTTAAACAACACTAAATTCTCATCTGAATATATTTCAATGTAAAATAAAATTCAGGTTGCTCAAATTCGAGCCTTAAAAATGTGATCTTAAAAAATGCGACCTTAAAAAATTCGACCCTATCAAATTTGAGCCAAAAATGCTTAGAAAATTCAGGTTTTTAACATCCGGGATATCAAGGACAGGTAGAGCAATCGAGCATCCTGAGCAGCTCCAATCCAGGGGCCTGAGGAGAGAGTTTTCAGCTGGAAAATTTTCGGCTCGAATTTTTGAGGCTGCAACATTTTCAGCTGCACAATTTTCAGCTGCACAATTTTCAGCTGCACAATTTTCAGATGCAAAATTTTCAACTCGAATTTTATGGGTTCGCAATTTTTCAGATGCCAAATTTTCAGCTGCAAAATTTTCAACTCGAATTTGATGGGCTCGAATTTGATGGGCTCGAATTTGATGGGCTCGAATTTGATGGGTTTGAAACTTTTCAGCTGGAAAATTTTCGGCTCGTATTTGATAGGCTCCAATTTTTGAGGGTCGAATTTTATAGGGTCGAATTTTTTCAGCTGCAAAATTTTGGCTCAAATTTGATAGGCTCGAATTTTTGAGGGTCGAATTTTATAGGCTCAATTTTTTTGGGCTCGAATTTTTTAGGTGAAAAATGTTCGGCTCGAATTTGCTGCTAGGGTCAAATTTTTTATGTTTGAATTTTTTCAGCTGGAAAATTTTCGGTTCTAATTTTTTATGGTTGAATTTTTTAAGATCTTTTTAAGATTTTTTAGGCTCGAATTTGAGCAACCTGAATTTTATTTTACATTGAAAATATTCAGATGAGAATTCAGTGTTCAATTTCAATATGAAGTATTCAATGCCTTTTAAAATTCAAAACATTATGGCACTGATTTGCTTCCATACACACACATATATGGTTCAGCTCATCGTTGATCTGCATATTATAATGACTTATTACACAGTCTTCTATCCTATACTGTCATCATTTTCCATATCCTCATCATGTGGCATTTACATATGTGTGTGTGTGTCTGTGTGTGTGTGTGTGTGTGTGTGTGTGTGTAGCTCCTGGCCACCGTGTTGTCCCAGTCAGCCAAAGCCAAGGAGCATCTTCTGGAGCAGTCCAAGTCTGTGGAACAGTCTACAGGTAGGGGGGAGAGATGGAACAGGTAGGGGGGAGAGATGGAACAGTGTACAGGTAGGGGGGAGAGATGGAGAGAGAGAAAGGCAGACTCTCATGTGCTCAGTAAACCCATAGACACACGGATGGGATTCTGGCTTCCGTCTTAGACAGATGGCCAGCAGAAGTGGGTGGAAGCGTAGGAGACATGTGATTGGTTAGGAAGGCTGGAGACTGAGGTGAATTTAAAAATGATTGGCTAGTCATGAGGGGCTTGAAGGGGATTGGTTGTGGTAGAAGATGACAGAGGTCAGACAGAAGGTAGAGGGATCTAATGGAAAGATTGGTCAGTGTGATTGGTTGTGGCACAAGCCAATAGAATGTTGTCATTCTGTAGGTTCTGCCTCGTCTTCCCGTACGTCCAGCCAATCGGGTTGCCCGCTCCATGAAGCTCCGCCTTATGAAGCTACAATATCCAGGAAAGGGGAGGGGCAAGGTGAAGGGAAGGTAAGACAGCTCCACTTTCAATCTGCCCCCCAAATCTCCCTCTCTCTATCTCTCTCTTGCTCTCTGTCCCTCCCTCTCTCTCTCTCTCTTGCTCCCCCTCTCTCTCTCTCTCTTGCTCTCTCTCTCTCTCTTGCTCTCTCTTCCTCTCTCTCTCACCAGCAGCCACTCTCTCCTCCCTGCACCAGAAATGTAGCTTCACTGTTACACACAAGATCATAGATCCGTACCTCTTCAATAGACACTCTTAATAGACACACACAGACTGTAGACACACGTATCTACACACACACAGACACACAGACACACAGACACACAGACACACAGACACACACACACACAGACACACACACACACTGTCAGGATGCTGTCCCAGAGATTCCTCTCTCAGCTGACCTCCTCTGTGCTGCGAGTGTTCGGCTGCAGCCATGACACGGTGAGTGTGTGTGTGTGTGTCGGTTTGTGACTCCTGTTGCTCGTTGAGTTTAGAGGGGAAGAGAGAGTGTGAGAGGGAGAGAGAGAGAGACAGAGAGAGACAGAGTGTGAGAGAGGGAGAGAGAGAGAGAGAGAGAGACAGAGAGATGGTGGTCTCTCCTGTCGATCAGCTCTATCCATCCTTTCTCCTTTCAGTTGCCGCTTGTTTCTGTTGTTTCATTGCAGTGTTTCCTTGTTTGTCTGCAGTGTTAACCTCCTTCCATCTGGTCTGTCCAGCTCAGGGGGGTTGTCCCCAGCACACCTCTCTAGGGAACATCTCACGTCCTACACTAGCATTTGTGATCTAAACTCAGTAGACTGTGTGTGTGCGTGCGTGCGTGTGTGTGTGTGTGTGTGCGTGTGTGCGTGTGTGTGTGTGTGTGTGTGCTGGCAGGAGCTGTGCCCAGCAGTGGATGTATGGTGTGTGTCGACACGCAAGTTAAGAAACAAACGTAGATATAATGTTCTGTAGATACTACACCTGCGTCATTCCTCTGGCACCAGTGTGTGTTTGTGTACATAATCACTTTACCTGTGAGGAGAATCATCGAGTGAGCAGGTTTTATAAACCAGGCTAGAAGTGTGTGTTCGATGTGTGTGTGTGTAGGCCATCTGTTACAGTACGTGCCCTCCTCCCCCTCTATCTCCCCCTCCGTGTGAACAGACCTTACCCTGCCTCCCTCGTTGGAGTGTGAGGGGAGAGAGAGAGAGAGAGAGAGAGAGAGAGAGAGAGAGTGAGAGAATGTATGAAGGCTGTGTATGAAGGCTGTGTATGAGGGCTGTGTGTGAGGGCTGTGTATGAAGGCTGTGTAATGAAGGCTGTGTGTGTGTGTGTGTGTGAAGGCTGTGTAATGAAGGCTGTGTGTGGAGGCTTTGTGAAGGCTGTGTATGAAGGCTGTGTGAAGGCTGTGTGAAGGCTTTGTGAAGGCTGTGTATGAAGGCTGTGTGAAGGCTGTGTGAAGGCTGTGTGAAGGCTGTGTATGAAGGCTGTGTGTGAAGGCTGTGTGAAGGCTGTGTATGAAGGCTGTGTATGAAGACTGTGTATGAAGGCTGTGTCGACCCTGTGCTTCCAGTGCAGCATGAGAAAGAGCTTGAATCAGACTGGATCATAGTGTAGACGTAGAAGTGATAGAGTGCATGTAAGACTACATGATACTTTTACATGTTATTCATTTAGCAGACGCTTTTATCCACAGCGACGTAGAAACAGTCCATGTAGAAAGGACAGAACCTGCTGTGGTCACATGCCGGTGCTTGTCCTAGTGGATTAGATGTAGAGAGAACAGAAGAGCAGCTAGGAACTCCTCCTGGTGGATTAGATGTAGAGAGAACAGAAGAGCAGCTAGGAACTCCTCCTGGTAGATTAGATGTAGATAGAACAGAAGAGCAGCTAGGAACTCCTCCTGGTGGATTAGATGTAGAGAGAACAGAAGAGCAGCTAGGAACTCCTCCTGGTGGATTAGATGTACAGAAGAGCAGCTAGGAACTCCTCCTGGTGGATTAGATGTAGAGAGGACAGAAGAGCAGCTAGGAACTCCTCCTGGTGGATTAGATGTAGAGAGAGCCGGAGAGCAGCTAGGAACTCCTCCTGGTGGATTAGATGTAGAGAGAACAGAAGAGCAGCTAGGAACTCCTCCTGGTGGATTAGATGTAGAGAGAACAGAGCAGCTAGGAACTCCTCCTGGTGGATTAGATGTAGAGAGAACAGAAGAGCAGCTAGGAACTCCTCCTGGTGGATTAGATGTATAGAGCAGAAGAGCAGCTAGGAACTCCTCCTGGTGGATTAGATGTAGATAGAACAGAAGAGCAGCTAGGAACTCCTCCTGGTGGATTAGATGTAGATAGAACAGAAGAGCAGCTAGGAACTCCTCCTGGTGGATTAGATGTAGAGAGAACAGAGCAGCTAGGAACTCCTCCTGGTGGATTAGATGTAGAGAGGACAGAAGAGCAGCTAGGAACTCCTCCTGGTGGATTAGATGTAGATAGAACAGAAGAGCAGCTAGGAACTCCTCCTGGTGGATTAGATGTAGAGAGAACAGAAGAGCAGCTAGGAACTCCTCCTGGTGGATTAGATGTAGAGAGAACAGAAGAGCAGCTAGGAACTCCTCCTGGTGGATTAGATGTAGAGAGGACAGAAGAGCAGCTAGGAACTCCTCCTGGTGGATTAGATGTAGAGAGAACAGAAGAGCAGCTAGGAACTCCTCCTGGTGGATTAGATGTAGAGAGGACAGAAGAGCAGCTAGGAACTCCTCCTGGTGGATTAGATGTAGAGAGAGCAGAAGAGCAGCTAGGAACTCCTCCTGGTGGATTAGATGTAGAGAGAACAGAGAGAAGAGCAGCTAGGAACTCCTCCTGGTGGATTAGATGTAGAGAGAGCAGAAGAGCAGCTAGTAACTCCTCCTGGTAGATTAGATGTAGAGAGAACAGAGAGAAGAGCAGCTAGGAACTCCTCCTGGTGGATTAGATGTAGAGAGAACAGAAAAGCAGCTAGGAACTCCTCCTGGTGGATTAGATGTAGAGAGAACAGAGAGAAGAGCAGCTAGGAACTCCTCCTGGTGGATTAGATGTAGAGAGAATAGAAGAGCAGCTAGGAACTCCTCCTGGTAGATTAGATGTAGAGAGAATAGAAGAGCAGCTAGGAACTCCTCCTGGTGGATTAGATGTAGAGAGAGCAGAAGAGCAGCTAGGAACTCCTCCTGGTGGATTATAACAGAGTCGTGGGATCAGATCTCCACATCACACATCTACAGTCTCTCCAGACAGTCAGTGATGCGTCAGTGTGGATGTGCTTTAACAAGCCTGCTCTAGTGGGACTGCCCCCGGTGGCCAACACACGCCAGTGTAGACCATGTCAGCAGGCAGTTCCATAACTTTGTTTAAAGTTAGAATAACGTTATTAATCCTCAAGAAAATTCAAGTTTATCTAAAGCGGTTCAACCAGGAAACCCAGCCGACCAGGCACCGCTTTCAACCAATCACAGTAGTCGCCCCACCCCCTCGCCTCCCTTCCTAACCAATGAGAGACGGAGAAGGAGCGTGTGACAGAATGCCACCTGTGTTCCCTCCTAGAGCTCAGAGGCTGTTATCCAATGGCTGAGTGAGTTTCAGCTGCAAGACTACGCTCCGCACTTCCTCAACGCTGGCTATGACTTACCAACCATTAGTCACATGACCCCGGAGGTAAGCTGACCCCTGACCCTTGACCCCTGTGAACCCCTTAACCCTCTGAGGTCGGAACTACACTGTTCCTGCTCCCACCAACCACGCCCCCTGTCTGACTTCTAACCTCTCACTGGTCTGTGGCAAACTCTCTGCTCCAATCAAGTCTCTGCATGCCCTGGGCCTGGACTGTGATTGGCCAGAATCTGGCTTTCCCATCAGCCTTTGCATCTGACACACAGACAAGCCCCCCAAATCCCTTCTTGTTGAGCTCCTGCACTCCAGTCAGTGTGTGTGTGTCTGTGTGTGTGTGTGTGTGTGTGTGTCTGTGTCTGTGTCTGTGTGTGTGTGTGTGTGCGCACACACGTGCGTGTATGAATACGTGTGTGTGTGTGTGTGTGTTGTGTGCGTGTGTTCTTATATGTGTGTCTGCATGTGTCTGCATTACTTTACAGTAATGATGCTACGCTAACTGCAGTAGTGCACACACCAAAACTATTTACTCAGGAACTAACTAGTAATGATCGTATTTGTCTTTTTACCACTGAGATGAGACTAACAGAAATATAAGATATATTAATTCTATATATATATATATAACATATACATTTTTAGTTTTGTTATTAAGTTTGAGTCAGGCTCTGCTTCTCTCTCACTGCAAACTGCTTCTTGTCATCTTCTAGTTTCTGTTACTAGTTTCTTTTGAGACTTTTGCATCTAATTCCTTTCCATTGCAATGATCACAGATCACATGATCACAGATCACATGATCACACGAACAGCAACTGTGTTGGTCTGTGTGTCTTACGTCTCCTCTGGTGTGTGTGTGTGTGTGTGTGTACGCGCGTGTGTACGCGTGTGTGTGTGTGTGTGTGTGTACGCGTGTGTGTGTGTGTGTGTGTGTGTGTGTGTATGTGTGTGTGTGTGTGTGTGTGTGTGTACGCGTGTGTGTGTGTGTGTGTGTGTACGCGTGTGTGTGTGTGTGTGTGTACGCGTGTGTGTGTTGTGTGTGTGTTTGTGTGTGTGTGTTGTGTGTGTGTGTGTGTGTGTCAGGATCTTACGGCCATCGGGGTGACCAAGCCAGGCCATCGTAAGAAGATGACGTCAGAGATCAACAAGCTGAGCAGCACTGAATGGCTCCCAGACCAGAAACCTGTGAGTGACACACCTGGTGTGTGTTTGTGGGTTTGTGTGTCTGGTGGGTGTGTGTGTGTGTGTGTGTTCTTCATTAGACGACTGTTATCACTGCCGGTTGTCGACCTCGGATCCTTTGTTCCTATAGGCTAACCTGGGTGAGTGGCTGTCTCTGATTGGTCTAAGCCAGTACCACCAGGTGCTGGTACAGAACGGTTATGAGAACATCGACTTCATCACTGACATCACGTGGGAAGACCTTCAGGAGATCGGCATCACCAAGCTGGGTAAGACACACACACATGTTCTGATTGTATGATTGTATTCTCGTGATTGCTCTACCACCTTCAAATACACACACAGATAAAAATGTACACCTCGACACACAAACCTCACAAACACACATGCACACCTCACACTAGAGCCCGACCTATTTTTAAAGCCGATACCGATACAAATATTTGGTGATTTAAAAATCCGATATTCCGATATCAGACGATATAAAAAAATATTTAAAAAATCCAGAAACGCGTAACAAAACAAACTGATTTCCCTAACAGTAGTTATTTGTAGTTTACATGTTGTCACTTTTAGCAGAAGTTCTTATCCAGAGCGAGTACAGGGACATTCCCAGAGACAAGTAGGGTTAGTGCCTTGCCCAAGGACACAACGTCATTTGACACGGCCGGGAATCGAACCAGCAACCCTCTGATTAATAGCCTGATTCCCTAACTGATCAACCATCTGACTCCTGTTTTTATTTTCTCACAAAAATAATATGATAATGCAGTTTCTGATAAATAAAATGTATAAAAATACTAACTTAGGATATGACATTTAAAGTCCTTGGAACAAAAACACAATTATAAAAAATAAAAATAATAATAATATCCATTTATCGGCCATTATAAATGCCGATACCGATACCGATAAATGCCTAATATCGGCCGATAATATCGGCCCGCCGATATATCGGTCGGGCTCTACCTCACACACAAACACACACTCCTCACACACCGCGTGGGTCCTCCAGGCCACCAGAAGAAGCTGATGGTGGCGGTGAAGCGTCTGGCGGACATGCAGCGGGGGGGCTCCGAGGGGCGGGGCTCCGAGGGGCGGGGCTCCCTGAGGAAGAAGCCCCCGCCCCTCACACAGCAACCAGAGGTCCTGTCCCCCCGACAAAGGTGAGGCCACACCCCCTCCAGTCACACACACACACTCTCTCACACACACACACACTCTCACGTTTGTGATTAACAAACCCTGGATGTCTCCCTGTGTAACCCTGGTGATGTCTGTGCAGAGGTGCTGTCTCCCAAGCTTAGCACCTTCCAGGACAGCGAGCTGAGCTCCGAGCTGCAGAACGCCATGACCCAGCCGGGGCCCCGAGGTCAAAGGTCAGAGGACGCGCAGCCTCAGCAAGGACCACGAGGAGGCGGAGTCTGTGGGGGGAGGAGGAGGGGGAGGGGGGGGCGTACCCCCCAAGAAGGAGGCTCGGACCATGAGGCAGAGCAGTCAGGGGGGGCAGAGGGGGGGGAAGCCTCGCCATGCCCACTCCCAGCCTGCGCCCCCCTACACCCCCCCTCACACCCCCCACCAAGACCAAGCCCTCGTCCAGCCCAGCCCCAGACCTCCGCCTCCCCCCAGAGCAAACCCAAACCCCCCCCAGCTCATCCAGGGAGAGAGACCCCAGTCCCCCCCGCTCACACCCCCCAGTCCCCCACACACCGAGGGGCTCCCGTGCTACGACACAGCCTCCCTCCCAGCCTCCTTCCCAGCCCCTGCCTCCCTCCCAGCCCCAGCCTCAGCCCCAGCCCCAACCCCAGCCCCAGACTCCCACCCAGCCTCCCTCCCAGCCCCAACCCCAGCCCCAGCCTCCCTCCCAGCCTTCCTCCCAGCCCCAGACTCCAACCCAGCCCCAACCCCCAGCCATCTCCCCCGCCCCAGCCTCCAACCCCAGCCCATGGCGGTTGTGGAGAGCCCCCAGCCCCAGGTGTCTATCCCCCTCCTGTGCCTGCCCCCAGAGGCCGAGGGGGGGACCGAAGGGGAGGGAGAGGAGGGGGAGGAGCTCTCCCTCCTTCAGAAGAAGCGAGCCCACAGTCTGAACCGCTACGCTGTCTCCGATGGGGAGTGTGAGGATCGGGGCGGGGCCTCGCTGGAGGCCATGGGCCCGGGGGGGCCGGGGGGAAATACGCCACGGTGACGCACCGTGTGAGCCGCAGTAACTCCGTCCGCAACCAGGACAAGAACGTCAACCGCAGCCAATCACAGTCCTTCGCCCTGCGGCAGAAGAAGAAAGGCCCGCCCCCTCCGCCTCCCAAACGCTGCAGCTCTGCCATGTCCAGCTCCAGCACCAGTCTGGCGGACGCGAGCGGCCCCCCCCTCCCCACAGCCCCAAGGCTGCCTGCTGGACCTGCCCTACCACGCTCAGCGACGGGCCAGCGATCTGGGCGTCTCCGTGGAAACCACCGTCGTGGATACGGGCAGTGCCGGGAGTGTGAAGAGTATAGCCGCCATGTTGGAGATGTCGTCTATCGGGGCGGAGGCAAAGGCATCCCTCCGCATCGGAACTTCCTGCAGGTGTGTGTGTGTTTATGCAGGTGTGTGTGTGTTTATGCTGGTGTGTGTGTTTAAGGGCGTATAAGAGTGTGTTTATGCTGGTGTGTGTTAAAGCCCGACCGATATATCGGCGGGCCGATATATCGGCGGGCCGACATTATCGGCCGATATTAGGCATTTTCCAAACTATCGGTATCGGCATTTATAATGGCCGATAAATGAATATTATGATTTATTAATTGTGTTTTTGTTCCAAGGACTTTAAATTTCATATCTTAAGTTTGTATTTTTATAAATTTTATTTATCAGAAACTGCATTATCATATAATTTTTGTGAGGAAATAATAACAGGAGTCAGATGGCTGAGCAGTTAGGGAATCGGGCTATTAATCAGAGGGTTGCTGGTTCGATTCCCGGCCGTGTCAATGACGTTGTGTCCTTGGGCAAGGCAATTAACCCTACTTGCCTCTGGGAATGTCCCTGTACTTAGTCGCTCTGGATAAGAACTTCTGCTAAAAGTTACTAAATCTAAACTACAAATAACTTCTGTTAGGGAAATCAGTTTGTTTTTCGATATTTTTTTATATCGACCGATATCGGAATATCAGATTTTTAAATCACCAAATATTTGTATCGGTATCGGCCTTAAAAATCCTTTATCGGTCGGGCTCTAGTGTGTGGGAGTGAGATCTAAAGTGTGGGTGTGTCTACTCTCAGGTGGGCAAGCCTCGTGATGTCATAGGTCTGGACGGCGAGGTGGTGAACCGCAGACGAACCATCAGCGGTCCTGTTACCGAGCTGGTCGCTGCCGCCAGGGCAAGCCCCGCCCCTGCCCCCCGGGGCTCCTCCCCCCTCCCCCCCCTCCTCCCCCCCAGCCCGGCTCCATCGGCAGCTCAGCAGAGAACCTGCCCTTCGCTGACGAGGGGAACCTGACCATCAGGAGGCCTGGACGAGGAGAGGTGGAGGGGGAGGTGAGGGGGGGAGGTGAGGGGAGGGGGAGGGGAGGGTGAGGGTGAGGGTGAGGGTGAGGGTGAGGGGAGGGGCGTGAGGGACTGTCAGCAGAGCAGGGTTTCATCTGGAGATATTTTCAACAACGTTTCTTCTTCATCTCCAGGGTGAAGTCAAGGGTCTCCACGGCGACACAGTGTACACTGAGCAGGATCTATCTCGGGTGGACGCCACGGCAACGATGAAGCGCAGGCCCCGCCCCAACGGCTCTCGCTTCACCCTGACGGAGTCGTCCACCGTCAGACGGAGACCCAGAGTCGGGACAAGGACTCCGAGGGTCAGGGGGAGGAGTCAGATCCCCGTGGCGACCAGGCCACGGACGGACAGGCGTCCGAACACAACGCCGTGGTCTACCAGAACGGCACGGGCACGGTGAAGCGCCGGTCAGGGTCGGACGTGGGCGTGGCCGAGCAGAGCCCGCCCCTACGCCGCCAGGGCTCCGACATGGGGGGGCCCGGGGGGCCCGGAGGGGGCCCCTCTGAGGAAACCCAAACCTCCCGTGTCGCCCAAACCCGTCCTGCCGAAGAGGAACGCCCCGCCACACGCCCCCAATAGGGTCCCTCTGCCCGGCCCTGGAACCCCGGGGAGCCCAGGTACTGTGTGTGTGTGTGTGTGAGCCCAGGTACTGTGTGTGTGTGTGTGTGTGAGCCCAGGTACTGTGTGTTTGTGTGTGTGTGTGAGCCCAGGTACTGTGTGTGTGTGTGTGTGAGCCCAGGTACTGTGTGTGTGTGTGTGTGAGCCCAGGTACTGTGTGTGTGTGTGTGTGTGTGTGTGAGCCCAGGTACTGTGTGTGTGTGTGTGTGAGCCCAGTACTGTGTGTGTGTGTGTGTGTGTGAGCCCAGGTACTGTGTGTGTGTGTGTGTGTGTGTGTGAGCCCAGGTACTGTGTGTGTGTGTGCCCAGTACTGTGTTGTGTGTGTGTGTGTGTGTGAGCCCAGGTACTGTGTGTGTGTGAGCCCAGGTACTGTGTGTGTGTGTGTGTGTGAGCCCAGGTACTGTGTGTGTGTGTGTGTGAGCCCAGGTACTGTGTGTGTGTGTGTGAGCCCAGGTACTGTGTGTGTGTGTGTGTGTGTGAGCCCAGGTACTGTGTGTGTGTGTGTGTGAGCCCAGGTACTGTGTGTGTGTGTGTGTGAGCCCAGGTACTGTGTGTGTGTGTGTGTGTGTGAGCCCAGGTACTGTGTGTGTGTGAGCCCAGGTACTGTGTGTTGTGTGTGTGTGTGCCCAGGTACTGTGTGTGTGTGTGAGCCCAGGTACTGTGTGTGTGTGTGTGTGTGTGTGAGCCCAGGTACTGTGTGTGTGTGTGTGTGTGTCTGTTTACCTTTATAAATACTAGCTAACATTATTAATAGGAGCTCGCTTTGTTTGTATGTCTTCTAATTTCTTTCTCCTCCTTTTCTTTGTCCCCATCTTATTCTCTCTCTCTTCAACTCTCCCTCTCCCTCTCCCTCTCCCTCTCCCTCTCCCTCTCCCCTCTCCCTCTCCCTCTCCCTCTCCCTCTCCCTCTCCCTCTCCCTCTCCCTCTCCTCTCTCTCTCTCTCTCTCTCTCTCTCTCTCCTCTCCCTCTCCCTCTCCCTCTCCCTCTCCCTCTCCCTCTCTCTCTCTCTCTCTCTCTCTCCTCTCTCTCTCTCTCTCTCTCTCTCTCCCTCTCCCTCTCCTCTCTTCCCTCTCCCTCTCCCTCTCTCTCTCTCTCTCTCCAGGAGAAGGAAAGAAGATTCCTCCACCAGTCTCACCCAAACCAGCCCCCCCCTCCCACCGCACCCAAACCACCAACTTCTCCAGTCCATCACTACCCCGACCTCCCCCACGCCCTCCCCCACGCCCACCTCACCCTCCCTAACCAAGCAGCCCTCTGTGGGAGGGAGGTTGGCTGGCTCTCCCCCCTCCACCCCAAACACCCCCACCTCCTCCACCAAGCCCCCCCAGCCCCCTGGCTCAGAGCCCTCACACCCCCCTCACCCCCCCCACCCCCCCCACCGGTCAAGCCCCCCCGCTCCTCCATCGGAGGGGTGTCGGTGGATAGCGGCTTGATGGGGGGAAGTGTGTCTGCGGTTGGCGTGGCAACGGCAGAAACGGGGGCGGAGTCAGTGCATCAGAAGATGGAGGAGACGAGTGCCTCATTGGCTGCTGCCCTGCAGGCTGTAGAGGACAAGATACGACAAGAGTGAGTGACGCACAAACACACATACACACAAACACACATTACACACACATACACACTAGAGCCCGACCGATATATCGGCAGGCCAATATTATCGGGCGATATTAGGCACTTTCCAAACTATTGGTATCGGCATTTATAATGGCCGATAATTTTGTTTTTGTGACAATAAAACAATAAAGCAAAGGTGTCAGATGGCTGAGCTGTTAGGGAATCAGCCTATTTATCAGAAGTTTGCCAGTTCGATACCTGGCCGTGCCAACTGACGTTGTGTCCTTGGGCAAGGCACTTCACCCTATATATATCGGCCGATATATCGGAATATCGAACAACAAATATTCGTATCGGTATCGGCCTTAAAAATCCTTTATCGGTCAGGCTCTGATACACACACATACACACGCACACAAATACATACACAAATACACACATACCACAAATACATACACACATACATCACATACAAACATAACACCCTCACACTCAAACAAATGATTTCAGAAATCGAATCAGAGTGATGCGATTGACAAGTGTTCCTTCTTGTGTGTGTGTGTGCAGTTCAACAGAGGAGAAGACCACAGTCAGTATCCTTGACGACATCGGCAGCATGTTTGATGACCTGGCCGACCAACTGGACGCCATGTTGGAGTAACCATGACAACCGCTCGGTCGGCACGACGATGTGGTCTCCGGGGTGGCAGCGCCACCGGAGCAGAACAGCTACACTGTAGCTGCTACAGGATCCTGTCAGAGAAGAAACACACACTCCTCGCCATGGCAACCTGACCGACAACAACGGACACACAAAAAAAGTTCTAATTAACTGAAGTTCTAGTATGCATGAAGAGAGTTTATATCTACTGAAAATAAGTCTTCTTGAAGAGAGTCCTGCATTATTACAGTAATATATACAGTATACATATATGAATATAGATATTTGATTGGATGTCCTGGATCCCTGTGGAATGGTGCCAGTCTTGTGACGTGGGGGAATTTTATGTGACCAAAACATGGCGGCTGTTCTGATGTGTGTGAAGGAGACGGAGGCATGAGTTCCAGAACCCCCATCTAACCCTAACACCACCGTCTGTTAGGGAAGAGGAGGGGAGGGGGCAGGAGGGGAGGGGGTGGCAGGAGGGGAGGGGGGCAGGAAGGGACCAGGGGCAGAGTCAGAAAGTCCCAGATCGCTCTTCATGATGTCACACACCCCTCACACCCCCTCACACCCTCCCACCTCCCCCACACCTCCCTCCTTCCCCTCCCCCTCCCACCTCCCCCTCCCACCTCACCCTCACCCTCCCTCCTCCCCCTCCTTCCTCCCCCCACCACCCTCCTGGAGAAGCACAAAAACCCACAGAACCAGATTGCACACCTGAGGGGGTTAGGATTGGAGAATGAGGGTTTGGGATTGGAGGATGAGGGGGTGAGGGTTGGAGGATGAGGGGGGGGTTGGAGGGTTCAGGTTTGTTACACAGCACAATATAGGTGTATAGGTGTATAGGGGGCGGAGCTACAATACAGAGGTCTATAGGGGGCGGAGCTACAATACAGAGGTCTATAGGGGGCGGAGCTACAATACAGAGGTCTATAGGGGGCGGTGTGTGTGAGCAGTAAGGCTGGATGAGCAGTGAGATTCAAGTGTGACTATGTTTAATGAAGGGGTTGTACTGAGGAACAGTAACTCACTGTTTAGTTGCTCACCACTCTGAGAATCATTTCTCCCTCCTTAATCTTCCCTCTAACATTCCCAATCACCAGCCCTCATGTTGCCATGACAATCTCACCAATCATCGTGCTAATCACCATGGTTACTGAACAAGGTGTTGCCATGCCGATGCCAGACGAATACGTGTTAAGAACGTGAATGACTAACGTTGCCGCGACGACGCCGTTAAGGTTCTAAACTCAACCAAAAACCTCAAGGTAACGTGGGCCACCATACAGACATCTGTGATCCCCCATAACCTCATCCACTCATCCCCCATAACCTCATCCACTCAAACCTCATCCCCCATAACCTCATCCACTCATCCCCCATAACCTCATCCACTCACCCCCCATAACCTCATCCACTCACCCCCATAACCTCATCCCCCAACCCATCACTCACCCCCATAACCTCATCCACTCACCCCCAGAACCTCACCCCATAACCTCATCACCTCACCCCCATAACCTCATCCACTCACCCCCCATAACCTCATCCACTCATCCCCCATAACCCTCATCCACTCACCCCCCATAACCTCATCCACTCATCCCCCATAACCTCATCCACTCATCCCCCATAACCTCATCCACTCATCCCCCATAACCCTCATCCACTCATCCCCCATAACCTCATCCACTCACCCCCATAACCTCATCCCCCATAACCTCATCCACTCATCCCCCATAACCTCATCCACTCACCCCCCATAACCTCATCCACTCACCCCCCATAACCTCATCCACTCATCCCCCATAACCTCATCCACTCATCCCCCATAACCTCATCCACTCATCCCCCATAACCTCATCCACTCATCCCCCATAACCCCATCCACTCATCCCCCATAACCTCACCCACTCATCCCCCATAACCTCATCCACTCACCCCCATAACCTCATCCACTCACCCCCATAACCTCATCCACTCACTGACAGATAATAGTTGTGATATTTAAGTTATCGACATATATAGATTATATATGGATATTTGCAACAAGAAAAAAAGAGTATTTAACGCCATCCTCAAGGCTTCTTCAGATGGAGGACTGCAGTTCATTAGTGTCATGTAATTACCTGAGCTAAGATAATGAATTATTGTAAGATATCATGTTTAGAGGTTTTTTATGTCCAGGGTGCTTGTTCCTCTGCCTGTGTACTCCTGTTGTTACAGTACGTTCATTTGGACTTGACGCTTCTTCTTTCAACATGTGCCTTGCTTTGTGGTTCTGTTTTGACAAGCTGGGGCTGTGTGTCTGTCCGTCACCTGCAGACAGGGGAAGCAGGGGAGGAGAGGCAGGGGAGGGGGAGGCAGGGTCACCAGAGGAGGGGAGGCAGAAGAGGGGAGGCAGAAGAGGGGAGGCAGCCCCCCAGCAGGGAAGGCAGGGGAGGAGAGGCAAGGGAGGGGGAGGCAGGGTCACCAGAGGAGGGGAGGCAGAGGAGGGGAGGCAGGGGAGGCAGGGGAGGCAGCCTCCAGCTGGGTCACCAGAGGAGGGGAGGCAGGGGAGGCAGGGGAGGCAGGGAGGGGAGGCAGAGGAGGGGAGGCAGGGGAGGCAGGGGAGGCAGCCTCCAGCAGGGTCACCAGAGGAGGGGAGGCAGGGGAGGCAGGAGAGGCAGCCTCCAGCTGGGTCACCAGAGGAGGGGAGGCAGGGGAGGCAGGCAGCCTCCAGCAGGGACACCAGAGGAGGGCTTCAGATGGTAGATCTCTGCTGGCCTCCTTAGCAGCATGTTGACAGCGTTACAGCGTCACACAGCTCTCTGGCTGCTACGGAGCTTGGCTGTTGTTGCCTTGGTAACGGAGGCAGGTTCTTTCCTGCGCTGGGTGGAAGATCCGAGGGTTCTGAAGCTGCTTTTCTTTAAACGACGTCCTCTGTGGTAGTGTGTACTGTTGTGGTAGACTGGGATCCTCTCTGTTTAAGCTTCCACATTCTCCCCCCCCCCTCCCCCTCCCCCAAACCCCCAGACGAACGAGACCCTTCCCTTCTCTTCTGTCTGTTTTTGCCCCTTCTCAAACAATAGGAACTGAGTGGACTTGAAAGTAGGCGTGTCTCCCTCGCAGGTCGGAGGTCATGTGACCCGGTCATGTGACCCGGTCATGTGACCCGGCACCCTCATGTCAGTCCTGTGTGTGTATATAGCTGGATGTTTGTTGCTGTAAAACTTTGTCTCTTTCTGAAAAAAGAACGTTTTTTTTTCTCTACATCGGTCAAAGTCCTGATTTAGGTCATTTGTACGTTGTCATGGTTATTTCTGGAGGGGGGGAGGGGGGGGGGACAAGATTAAATATTTCAAGACGGTGGACAGTAATGGCAAAACGTGTTGTGGAGCAGCAAATCGTTTTTTTTGTTTTTTTTTCGCGAAGCTATTTTTTATTTGCGCCTGTGCGCATCCAGAGACCTGAATCGTCTCTGTCCTGCAGTGTGTGTGTGTGTGTGTGTGTGTGTGGACGTGCGCGGGTGTGTGTGTTCAGACTGTGCTGTGTTTCGCTCTGCTGTTGACCGTATGAAGCTGAAGTGTTATAGCGATGGAACAGTGATGTGCTTGCAGTAACTGCATCTATGGCCATCTGCTCTGAATTAATAAATGTTCTATAAAAACACAGTGGTGGTTTCCTCTTCCCGTCTGTCTCTTCTTTCTCAGCTCTCTGTAACACGAGACGCTACTTCCAACTTAACACTACCGAACATCCCTCTAATGTTCTCTATACCAGTGGTTCCCAACCCTGGTCCTCAGGAACACCTGTCCTGCATGGTTCCCAACCCTGGTCCTCAGGGAACACCTGTCCTGCATGTTTCAGATGTTTACCTGCTCCAACACACCTGACAGAAACCTTCACTTGTTTTGTAAGTATGATTAGAAGGCTGAATCTTCTGTTTTATATGTTGGCATTAGCAGAAACAAAACGTACATTGAATATCACATTTTACTATACATCTCATTCAAGTATTTTCTATTTTTATATATTTTCTTTAATAGGGTATTTCACACTTTTCCGGTCTTTTTCAGTGTCCTTGAAAAACCTTCAAACTTTCTTCTTTGGAATTCCCGTGGAAGGACACAAAAATCGATTCTAGCAATTCTCATTGATTCACACATTTTTTAAATCTTTTATTTTTTTTAAGCATATCGAATTGTGAATCGATTTTTAATCGAATCGTGAATCGATTTTTAATCGAATCGTGAATCGATTTTTAATCGAATCGTGAATCGTTATTAATCGAATCGTGAATCGATTTTCTATTGAATCATGAATCAATTTTTTATCGAATCGTGACCCCAAGAATCTATTCGAATCGTAAGGTACCAAAATATTCCCACCCCCCCTGTGTGTTCCTGTCATCACTGCTTTGGGCCTCAAATACTTTATAACTGAAGTGTTTGTTACTTTGAATGAATCCTTGTAAACAATTAACATGTTCAGTCGTGTAAATCATTTTTAAATTAAAGATATTGAGATACATTACAATTAAATTGCTATCCTTTAAAAGCTATTATTTAAATAATTGAGACACACACTAGAGGCTCGTGAGATCCACCTCAGAAATGACCAATCAGAGGCTTGGAAGTGTACAACAGCTTTAATGATCAAATCAGGATTACATGATGCAAGTGTACAAGAGCTCCAAACCTTAACCGTATCAAAGAAGATGTTTCTTACATGCCTCGCTAACCGAGGAAGAGAGAGAGGAAGTGAGTGAGGAAGTGAGAAGAGAGAAGAGAGAGAGGACGAGAGAGGAAGAGAGAGAGGAAAGTGAGAGGAGTAAGAGAGAGCATCGCGACGCTCGCTATACGTCGCTCTAGCTAGTCGTCCGTGCTCAGCGGCAGTCCGCGCTCGCTTCCGTCTGTCCTCCTCTCCAGCGATCGTCCTCGCTGCACGCTCTCCTTCACGCCTCCCTCTCCGTACCCTCGCTACTCCCGTACCCTCTCTCGTCCTCTCTGTCTCTCCGCGTCCGTAAAGTAATCGATAGCGACAGGCCAGCAGAGTACATGTCATCACATTCACTGTTGGCACATGACCACACACCACACACATCCATAACACAGATACAGTATACACACATGACAACACACACACACACATCCATAACACAGATACAGTATACACACCTGACAACACACCACACACCTCCATAACACGATACAGTATACACATGCATAACACATCCACCCATCCACACAGTGCACACAAACTTCCCCCTCTCCTCCCCTCCTCCCTCTCTCTCCCCTCTCTCTCCCCTCTCCCTCTCCTCTCCCCTCTCTCCCTCTCTCCCTCTCCTGTCTCTCTCTCTCTCCCTCTCTCCTCTCTCTCCCCTCTCTCTCCTCTCTCCCCTCTCTGCCCTCTCTCTCCCTCCTCTCCCTCTTCCCTCTCCCTCCCTCTCTCCCTCTCTCCCCTCCCTCTACAGGCTAAATCAATACACATAATCACATTGCTTGTTCGGTTTGGTGTTTGTTTTTTCTATACAGCATTTACACAACCGTTGAGTGGTGCTGAACGTGACTCTCTTCCACCCTTCAACCATGGCACTATAAACCCAGCGTAACAGCGTTGCTGCTGAACGCCCCCGCGCAGGCTGTGGGCTCTGGAGGCAGCATGGCGTCATACAGGAGACAGCCGCGGTCCCCGGGAACATCCACTTCCTGGTATGTAAATGAGGCGCCTGTGGCGTCCAATTATCTTGGCGGTGGGAGAATAAGGCTCCTCCCATAATGCACTGGTGTTGAGGTCACAGAGGGCGTGACCCCAGTTTGGACCCCCCCCCTATTGACCCTCACATTCATATCAGGGGCAAAAGGTCGAAGGTCAAGTCTAAAAAGGATGTTTAGTAATAATAGTCTGCAGAAGTGAGATATTCTGTTGCCGTGGAATCACAATCAGATAGAGGCGCGTGTGTGTGTGTGTATAAAGGTCAAGAGTTGAAATGGTTTTATGTAAAATGAAAGTCTGATCACTGAGAACGGACCTCTCTGTGAACCAGCTGACTCTTCCTCTAACAGGTCCACACCTACGAGACAGAGAGACAGAGAGAGACAAGAGAGACAGAGAGAGAGACACCACACAACCAGAGAGATAGAAGAGAGACAACACACACACAGAGAGAGACACCACACACACAGAGAGAGACATACACAAACACACACAGAGAGAGAGAGAGACCACACAAACACCAGAGAGAGAGAGAGACACACAAACACAGAGAGAGAGAGAGACACACACAAACAGAGAGAGAGAGATAATTTAGTACTCGAGGAGTAACACAGCCAGGATCCGCTAGTCCAACTTTACAGAACAAACAGTCAGACTCCCTGACAGTAGCCAGGGTTACAGTAGCCAGGGTTACAGTAGCTACCTTGACGGTGCTGTCCACCGCTCCAGAGAAGAGGCGTCCCCTGGAGACGGCCAGCGCCGTGACGCTGCCCTGGTGCCTCAGCAGGGTTTGGGTACAGATCATGTTGTCCATGCTCCACACCTACACACACACACACACACACACACACCACGATGAGCAACATCAACACACATCATCTGTATTAGAACTAGAGCCCGACCGATAAAGGATTTTTAAGGCCGATACCGATACAAATATTTGGTGATTTAAAAATCTGATATTCCGATATCGGCCGATATAAAAAAATATCGAAAAAATCCAGAAACGTGTAACAAAACAAACTGATTTCCTAAACAGTAGTTATTTGTAGTTTACATTTAGTCACTTTTAGCAGAAGTTCTTATCCAGGGCGACTAAGTACAGGGACATTCCCAGAGGCAAGTAGGGTTAAGTGCCTTGCCCAAGGACACAACGTCATTTGACACGGCCGGGAATCGAACCAGCAACCCTCTGATTAATAACCCGATTCCCTAACTGCTGAGCCAACTCCTGTTATTATTTCTTCACAAAAATAATATGATAATCCTTGGAACGAAAGCACAATTAAAAAATAAAAAATAAATAATATAATAATAATTATATTAATTTATCGGCCATTTTAAATGCCGATACCGATAGTTTGGAAAATGCCTAATATCGGACGATAATATCGGCCCGCCGATATATCGGTCGGGCTCTAATTAGAACACGTGACTGTGAAAGTGACTTGCGTCACACACACCCCCACTCTGGCATGCAGGTGTGCATGCTCTCACACACCCCTGCCCCCCACACACACACACCTGCCCCCCCACACACCACACCCCTGCCCCCCCCACACCCCTGCCCCCCCACACAGCTTACCCTGAGGGAGCGGTCGTAGGAGGCGCTGAACACCTTGGTCTGGTCGGGGGTGGAGATGACAGCCAGGGCGTACACCGTCCCCACGTGGCCCGTCAGAGTCCTCACCTGCTCCTTCGACTCGATATCCCACACCTGGAGCACAGCACGTCACCATGGAGACATCACCATGGAGACATCACCATGGAGACATCACCATGGAGACATCACCATGGAGACGCTGTGTGTATGAGTGTGTGTGTTTGTATGAGTGTGTGTGTGTGTGTCTTACGTGGATCAGGTTCTCGTAGGTGCCACACACGATGTGGTGGTTGGTGACAGCGATGGAGTACACACTGCCCCCGGAGGTCTGGAGGACATGGACACACTCCAGGGAGCGGATGTCCCAGATCTGGTATGGGGGTGCGAGGGGGGGGGCAGGGGGGAGGGCAGGGGAGATGTATATAAAATAGAAGAGAGGACATAACGTGAGTGAGTGAATAAGAACTTAGTTTCACTTGTTGTCTTCTTATCACACTCATATTCCACCGTGACACAACAATTGAGAATTCCTAACAAGGACACCAAGTTCCTGTTTCTATATTTAGACCAAAGCATGCTTGAGGTTTTATCCGCATACCTACACAACACACACACACCTACACACACACCTACACAACACAATCACTCTGACACACAGCGACAGAGGCCACACACACACACACACACACCCCTACACAACACACACACATACACAACACACAACACACACACACCTTGATGGTCTGGTAGGAGCCGCTGTAGAGGTGGTTCTGTGAGGCGACCAGGGCTCGAACCCAGTGGTTCAGCCCTGTCAGCTCCTTCTTCAGCTTCAACTCTGTCCCCACGATGTCCCACACCTACACACACACACACAGGGTAAAAGTTCAGTTCAGTTTTGCAAGGAGAGATGATGTAATTCAGTTAAATCAGACACAAAGGGGGCAGGAGAACAGAGGAGAGAGAGAGAGGAAAGTCCCCTTGCAATAGTGAGATCATCGTCCCTCCCCCCTCCCTCTACCCGTTACCATAGTGACGGAGAAAATACGTCTCTGTGTTGCATAGCTCCACTCTCTCCCTTATCTCTCTCTCTCTCCTTCACTCTCTCTCTTCTCTCTCTCTCTCCTCCACTCTCCCAGGCTGCTTCTACTGGGAGACTACACAGAAAACTTAACATGGTAGATGCCTCAACATCCAAACACTCCCTCTCCCTCTCCCTCTCCTCTCCCTCTCCCTCTCCCTCTCCCTCTCCCTCTCCCTCTCCCTCTCCCTCTCCCTCTCCCTCTCCCTCTCCCTCTCCCTCTCCCCCTCCCCCCTCCCCCTCCCCCTCCCCCTCCCCCTCCCCCTCCCCCTCCCCCTCCCCCTCCCCCATCCCCCTCCTCCACCCATATTCAACATGTCTAACGTCCAATTAGTCTCAACCTTTTCACACTAATCATAACATCTCAAAGTTGATGTGAGTGATTTGGACCTTTGCTTCCTGTTGGCAGGGTATTGTGGGTAGTGTAGTTTCACCTTGATGGCCTTGAGGGAGCCGCTGAAGAGCATGTTGTGGGAGGAGACCAGCGTGCACACTGGGTTGTCATGGGCACGGATGGTGTTCACCTTCATTAGCGACTGTATGTCCCACACCTGCACGCACACACACACACACACACACACACACAGATGAATGCTAGCCTCCAGCAGGCGGTAAGTCAGCAGGTGTGTTGGGAGTGGTGTACAGGTGAGTGGTGTACAGGTGAGTGGTGTACAGGTGAGTTGGGAGTAGTGTCCAGGTGTGTTGGGAGTGGTGTACAGGTGAGTTGGGAGTGGTGTACAGGTGCAGGTGGGAGTGGTGTACAGGTGAGTTGGGAGTGGTGTACAGGTGAGTTGGGAGTGGTGTACAGGTGAGTTGGGAGTGGTGTACAGGTGTGTTGGCAGTGGTGTACAGGTGTGTTGGGAGTGGTGTACAGGTGAGTTGGGAGTGGTGTACAGGTGAGTGGTGTACAGGTGAGTTTGGAGTGGTGTACAGGTGTGTTGGGAGTGGTGTACAGGTGAGTTG